>ML682718.1:4408-21543 GCA_007922195.1 Podocnemis expansa
CACACACACACACACACACACACACACACACACACACACACACACACGTAACCAAATACCCCAGTAAAGAAGGAAGAAGGCTTGTAGAATGCAAATTCATAAAAAAAAACAAAATTGGTAATTTAAAAACAACTGGTTATTGTGTGTGATGATGGGAGTTCAGAGTCTAAACACATTCATCACTCTCCATCACCAGAGGAAGAGTCTATGTGAGCAGTCATCCTAGCAGCTTGTTTTCTGTGAAAAGAAGCTATAAGTATGGTTTCAGGGTAAGATCCGTCAGCTCAGGAATGTTTGGATTCTAACAGGCAGGAGTAACTGGCTGAGAAGAGTGGGATCTCTAGAGTTGGAAAATCTCAGAGATTTTGGGAAACTGGCAGATTATGACACATCTGCAACCATTTGTAATTGCAGACCATGATTCACCTGTACATATATTTTATCTGCTTCATCCTCACCTTAACTCTCTTTTCCTTCTCTTAGCTAATAAACTTTTAGCTAGTTTGCTATAGAATTAGTTGCCAGTGTTGTCTCAGGTCTAGGATCAGGGTATGAACTGATCTGGGATTTGTTACTAGTCTCTTGGCCCTGGGAGCAACATAAATGTTGTGATTTTTGGTGCAAGTAACCATTTAACCACATAGTTCATCTTGCCTGGGGGGCAAGATAGACTGAAGAGTCCAAGGGGACTGTGTAACTCCATGGTATGAGTGGTACAGTGATCTAGGAGCTCACATTTATTACTGGTTTGGTGAATTCCAATTATAGAAACACCAGCAGCTTGGGATGCCTGCTCTGCTCACTGACAGTCTGATCTGAGGCTGGCACTCACAGTCACAAGCCATTCTAGACGGCACGTCATTGATCACTTAGGCACTAATTAGTTCCTCAGAGGAACCTAACTGATGTAATTAGATAGGAAGGCTGGCGGGCTGGGTGAGATAGGGAGGCCATCAGCACAAATCTGACAGGCTGTGTTCACACCTAAGCTGTTATTTCGAAATAACTTATTTCGAAATAAAATCCTTATTTTGAAATAAAAAAAATGTTATTTCGAAATAAGGGAAACCCTTAAATTGAAATAGCATGCCCTCTGTGTGGACATGCTATTTTGATTTTAGCAGAGGGGCACCATGGGAGGTGTGGCAACATGGCCCCCTCCCTGGGCCATGCCCCCACCCAATATAGGCTAAAAGGAAGGAACCCTGGGAAGGAGAAGGGCAAAGTGTTATTTCGAAATAATGGTTCAGTGTTACGGCTCTTCAGTCAGCTGTGGCTACCCACAATAAAGTATCACCTGTGTCAAGGGTTGTTTCTATCAGTGCACTGATCATCCTGTTCAGACATAGTCTTATTTCTTGCCCAGGCCATGATGAAGCCAGGTCAGGTATAAACATTCATTTCCAAAATGCAACGTGCATAGAGGCAGTCTGCACACCACCCACCACTTGGTATGGGAAGGAAATGAGATGGGCTTTGGGGCCAAGAGCTATGCACCACATGGGAGGTTCCTGCTGGACCCTAAAAAGGATCCTTCCCCTTCCTACAGTCAGGTCCAGGGCTCTCCTGCCTCCCCCACTTTCTCAGTGAGTCCTGGGGAAAATTCCACACCTCTCTCCCCCGCTGGGTCCCATCCTGTCTCCAGCTGATGCAGACAGATTAACAGCTGTTGCCACCTAGGGAGACACCAGACTGCTCTACAGAAACACCTACTGGAACAGATCTGTTAATGGGGACAGTCCCAACCCCACCCTTAGCCCACAACATCTACACCATCTGCCTCCTGATGGTGGCCCTGAGGATGGGGCAACCTGCTAGTGCCAAGTCTTCTTACTCAAGAGCTAAAGGAGAGACTGGTCAGCTTCACCCTGATCCCAGTTTATATCTCAATCCAGCTCTGAGTTACCAGCAATGTCACACATTGCAGCTTCTGTCCCTTCTCCCTCATGGGGAGTTTCCTACAGGGCAAGGTGGTTGAGTTCTTACCTGAGCAGATCACTCCAGTATCATAAGAATGAGGGCAATGGGATGAACCCCATCCTGTATGTCTGCAGTCCCAGAGAGCTGACTCTTTGCCTCCACAATTGACTCGTACCAGCCAAGTCGGTCCAGATCCTTTTCCAAAATGAGCATTTCCCAAGGCACTGACAGCAGATCCACATCCCACCTGCTTACAGACAACCTCAGCATCTTCCATGTCCCAGTCATCATCACACACCCTTCCCCACTGATCCAGGTGTTTAACCTCCACTCTCCCAGCACAGGGGCTGCTTCCATTCACCAGCCTCAGCTCATCAGCACCTGCAAGAGACAAAAAGCAAGGTCTGAGTGAGCAGGGAACCCTCTCCTGTCCCCAGTGTTATCACAGTGGAGTCCACACCCAGCAGCAGGGGATCCTTGTCCTGAGCCAGGAGAATGGGATGCGCCCAGAGCTGTCTCATGGTGCCGCCTTCTCACGTCTCAGGGCCTCACACTCAGGGTTGTCAGTGCTGCAACAATCACCATTTTACCACCACACTGTTGATGTGGGGATTTTACCTGACTCATGATAACATGATGAAAGGCACCAACCCACTGAGTTTCTCTTGTTCCAAATGGCACCATTTCGCATCAGTGTCAGTGGGGCTGAAGCTGACAAGATACAGCCATCTCCCTACAGCCTCTCAGCATGCAACAATGAGGCTGTCCTAAGTAAAGATGGCTGCAAGTTCCCAGTGTTTTCAGTGAGACTGAAGCCCAAAGGGGACAAGGCTGCCCCTGTGTGGCTCTAGAAGCTTCATAGGACCCAGTTAGGGAATGTGAGAGGCAGCAAAGATCCTGTGAAAGGGGGTGCAGATTGTCAGAGAAGGAGGACACTGAGGGAGGGATAGGAGGTAGATTTAGAGGTTGCAAGGGAAATGGGTGAAGACAGTGAGTGGGCAGGTGAGAGGAGTGGTGAGGTGGGTTTTGAGAAAGGGACGGGAAGGGGGTGGAAAAGTGAGAGGGTCTGAAGCAGGGAGCGGCAGGGAAAAGACAGGAGAGGGGTTTGAAGTGGTCATGAGCACTTTGGGTTAAGTGAATATAATCACACCCATTGTTGGACACTGGCGACCACCTAACCCCTGAGGGTATCAAGGAAAATTGTTCAAAGAAAGAGGCATCCTTGTCTCAGAGCTCTCCCCTGGAATCCATCTTCTGTGCAACACCAAAGACTAAGAATCGACCCATAGGAAGTGAGGGTCAGACTGCAAAACATATCACAGCCAACCTCTGTGGTAAACTGAAAATAGACTGGAACATCCATCTTACCTTAGAACAAGAGTTATCTTGTATTTGTTTGTGACTAGCTCCTTGACTTAATTATCTTTTTAATTTAGATTACAATGCTGTCCAGAGGACATAGGCAGAAATGATTTGGGGGGGTGCAGAACAAAACTTAGGAGGAGAAACTGAGGGAGCAAGACCTGTTTAGCCTGCAGAAGACAAAAACGAGGGGGAGGAGGAATTTGATAACACCCTTTAAGTGCCTGAAAGTGGAGTCCAAGAAGGGTAGAGTTAGGCTGTTCTAAGTAGTAGTAGATTTCAGAAAAAAGGAGCAATGATCTCAAGCTGCAGTGGGGAGGTCTAAGTTGGATATTAGCAAAGGAATTTTCAGCAGGAGGGTGATGAAGCACTGGAGTGGGTTACATAGGCTGGTGGCATAATCTGCATCTTTAGAGATTTTTAAGACACGGCTTGATAAAGCCCTGGCTGGGATGATTTAGATGCGGTTGGTCCTACTTTAAGCAGAGGGTTATGCCTGAGGTCCCTTCAACCCTCATCTTCTGTGATTCTATGGTGAGTTTACTGGCAAAAGGATTAGGCACTAACTGGTAATCCTGTGAAATGTGTGTCTTTAAAATAATGATTTTCCCCCTTTTTTTTAAATCAAAACATATAAAAATTTCTGGAAACTCAGATACTGAAAAAAAAAAATGCACCATTCTGAGAATGTCATGTGTGTGATTAAAAAAAATAGTAAGAAGTAACAGGATATAATCAATATACAAAAACCTTTCACTGACTTAGACATGACTGTTGAGACTGTTTGTGTGTGTGTGCGCCCATGTGTGTGTCTGCTTTGCTTGTTACCTTCACAGGAGATGTGGGTTTCTTCTCCTCTGCTACATGACTGTCGATCCCAAGAGTCTGACGGGCATTGCCACAGGGAGCTGTGCTGCTCATTGCACCGAACGCCATCCACCCAGGTGGGGCCAGAACCGCTTCCATGTGTAAATTCTCTCAAAAGAGCACCTTCATCTCCACAGTCCAAGTGTTCGCATACAAGTGCCCTGGTGACTGCACCCATAGTCCTGCTGCAGACACTGCCCCAAGTTCCATTGTAGAAAACCTCCAGCCGCCCAGCACAGTGACTGCCATCCACCAGCCTCAGATCTGTGAACTCTAAGAGGAAATAAACACGTTGGGTGTGTGTTTTTTTCTAACTCTGCGACATGCTCAGAGAGTGAAGGCTGAAATCCCAGAAATCACTAACTAACCTGCCCTCTCTTCTACACAAGCAAGATTCACCTGAGGAATCAGAGAGATTCTTCTACAGAACAGTGATATGTCCATGAGCACTGGGACTGTTATTTAAGAAACACAATTTGCCAACAGTTCCACACAGTGGTACTTGGGATTTATAAATTACTCCACATTCTAAGTGTGAGGAAATAATATGATCTTATAAGTCCTGCCTAATATTAATTGTTGGCAATGCTGTTTTGTTGTTGTTGTTGTTGTTGTTGTTGTTGTTTTATGATGAGCTCTGCAGGTGTGTAGGTGCAGGAGAGAGAGAAAGGAAATAAACTTTCCTACATCTTTGCTCACTCCTCAAACACATATACTGCATTTAGTCCCCTGCTGACCAGTCTCAAGGGAGTATTCAGAGAACAGACCTGAGCAGAGAACTCCCACATCCTCTTTGTGGCTGCAGTTGTGCTGGCCCCAGCCCCTGGAAGGACAGGCCCAGAGATCAGATTCTTTCCCAGAGCAGTTCACGTCATCCATCCAGATCTGCCCAGATCCTTCCCCATATTGAGCAGAGACGGTTGCATTGATGGCATGTCCACATCCTAGTTGTTTGCAAACAACATTTGTGTCTGCTGGGTCCCAGGAATCACCACACACTGTCCCCCAGGTGCCATTGTAATAAACCTCCACTCTTCCAGCACAGCGACCTGCTCCATTCACCAGTCTGATCTGCTTGCTCCCTACAGGGATAGAGCCCAGCTGTTAATGTGGAATATAATGATAACTGAACTGCTTCCTGAATATATATGATGATGCTACCATACTTGAAATACTGAAAAACTTCTGTCTTTAACATAAAACATAAAGAGAAGTTTTCTGCATTTCCTGATTCTAAAGACTTTGTGAAGACAACTTCTGATTAAAAAAAAAAAAAATAGGGAGACAGTACCTAGCCCTGAATCTTTAGTGATCTGAATCATCCTTATGGGTTATCCTTTTCTAAGAACTGCTTGCAAAATTAAACTTTACAGAATCAGCCCCAACTTTCAACACTTGAATCTCTTCAGATAGTTCTTTGTTGATAGTGAGGCCACATCTGGAATACTGGCCACTAGTGAGGCCACATCTGGAATACTGTGTCCAGTTTTGGGCTCCCCACTACAAAAAGGACATGGACAAATTAGAGAGAGTCCAGAGGAGGGCAACCAAAATGATCAAAGGGCTGGAGCACAAGCCCTATGAAGAAAGACTGAAGGAACTGGGCTTATTTAGCCTGCAGAAGAGAAGACTGAGGGGGGATTTGATAGCAACCTTCAACTACTTGAAGGGTTGCTCCAAGGAGGAGGGAGCTCGACTGTTCTCGGTAGTAACAGAGGGCAGAACGAGAAGCAATGGTTTCAAGTTACAGCTGGGGCGGTCCAGGCTGGATATTAGGAAAAACTTCCTTACTAGGCGAGTGGTGAAGCAGTGGAATAAGCTGCCTAGGGAGGTGGTGGAATCTCCATCTCTGGAGGTGTTCAAGTCCCAGCTGGACAAAACACTGACTGGGATGATCTAATGGGAGTGGTCCTGCTTCTTTTGGCAGGGGGTTGGACTAGATGACCTTGTGGGGTCCCTTCCAACCCTATGATTCTATGATTCTATAAGAATTGAGGACACTGAAGAAATTTATTATTAACTGGAAAATTTACCAAAACCTCTACTTTTCTTTCAGCTGGTTAAAGAATTGGTTGCTGTCAGAGGCTTGGATTAAAAAGAGACTTGGGACCCATTTATTTTACATGTAGAGGAAGAAAGGTAGTTAGATGCCTGTGTCTACAGAAATGTTTCGTACACTTAGGGCTCGATTCTAAAGCTGTTGCAATAAACATCAAAGCTCTCCCTGATATAATGGTTGGAGGAACTGGCCCTTACCATGCCGTGGTTATCCTGCAACTGGAACACGCATTAACAATAATTTTAGTCTGTTCCATATGGTGCATGAGACAGGTGATTATTAAAATCTGTTATCTGAAAAAAAGTCACTGTTAATTTAAACTTTCCCCAGAAATGAAGCACAAGAATGTAAGCACTGCCATTTTAGGCCAAGCCAGAATCCTGTCATCATAAGTGTCCTGAATCAGACCTTCAGGGGGACTGCATAGAAGTGGGCAATTCTGGAGTGACTTCCCTGTCTTCCACTTGCAGCTTCTCTTAATCAGTGGTTTAGAGTTGTCTGGAGTATGGATTTGCATCCTTGACCATCTTAGCTAATAGTCACTGATGGGCCTATACTCCATGAACTTATTCATCTCTGTATTCAATCTAGTCATACTTTTGTCTAGAATAATTTTCCATGACAATGAGTCTACAGGTTAGTTGTATGTTTTGTGAAAAAGTACTTCCTTTTGATGTATTAACCTGCAGCCTAATAGTTTTATCAGGTGACACCTCGTGTTTGTATTTGTGTTGTGTGAATGGTTAAATAACATTTCTCTAGTCAGATTTTCCATACTGTTCATCATGTTATAGACCTCTCTCATATCCTCTCACAGGCATTTCTTTTCTAAGCTGAACAGCACTAATCATCTCTCCTCAGACAGAAACTGTTCCATGCCCTTCAACATCTTTGCTGCTTGTCTGAGCCCCTTTTCCAATTCCTGTATAGGTCTTCTGAGATGGGGTGACCAGAACTCAACATGGTATTCAAGGTGTGGGTGGACCTGAAATTTATATTGTAGCATTGTGTTAATTTCAGTCTTTTTTTCTTTCTTTATTGTTCCTAATGTACCATTAACCATTCTGATTGCTGCTGTGCATGGAGCTGAAGTTTTCAGAAAACTGGTTCCAGTGTTCTGTGTACTAGCTCACACTGCCTGCCCTCCTTTTTTTGATTCTGTGAGCTCATTAGTGATGATTTTCAGACTAAGAGTCACTACAATTTACTGACCTGCTCAGAAAAATATTTTTCCTCCCCAAAGATGTTTTGATGGTAATCAGTACTTTACATTGTCAAAAGTTTTCATTGTTCTTTCAAAACAAAATTAAAAAAATCTGGTAATTTTTGTGGCAAATGTGGGAGTGTGGTAGAGGTTACAGGTATGTATCCCAACCTATGATTTGTGGATATGATATTCTAGATGGCATCATAGCGCCAGAAGAAACATGCAGCACTCTCCCACAGATGGGTGAGATCCCCAAACCAGAAACTGCCAGCCTTTATGGGTGGCTGAGGCTAACTCTGGGGCGATAGAGCAGTCTTCATGAGGACATTCTTCTAGATGGCCATCTGGGAAGATCAAGTTTGAGGCAAATGGAAAGTTTCACCTGTCTCTGTAACACTGAGCAGTTAGCAACATGGTAAATGAATTCAGACACAGACAGGGAGGATGAGGACTTCCAGAAAAAACAGCTTCCCCAAGAGTAGGAGGACAGAGTGCTATACTGGAGGCTTAAGTCAACTTAACTAGGCTTAAATCGACTTAAGCTACTCCCTGGCTACATCTGAAGTTCATTAAGTTGATTCAAACATTTGCTTAAGTCAACAATAACACTCACCCTTAAAGTTAACTCTAAGTGTTAAGTCAACTTTATTAAGTTGACTTAATAAAATGTGGCCATTAAAGGCAACTTAATAAAATTGACTTAATGCAGAAGAACCATTCAAGTTGACTTTATAAAGTCAGCTTAAGCCAGTGGACCCATTTTAATAAGTCAACTTTAAATGGGACTCCTGGCTTAAGTAAATTTTATAAAGTCAGCTTAAACAAATGGAGACTCTCTAAGTTGACTTAATAAGGTTGAAAGTAAGTTGACCTTATTAAGGCTACTTAACCGAGCCCTCTCATGTAGACATAGCCACTGAGCCCAGGCTGGCTCATGAGCATTTTGGTTCTTACAAGAATATAAGCAAGTTTTGTTCTTTTTCTCTAACTCTCCAGGGAAGTCCTTAGTTTTTGGAGAATGTAGGTTAGATGTCCCTAAACACACATAGGATAATGAGTATTTAAAATCTTTCACTTGAATGTTTTGCTCAAGCTGCTGAATAAAGCTCTGTGTTGTGAGTAGGCTGTAACTGCCCATCACTGGACACAAGTTCCTGAAGGGAAGAAAAGCTGACACCTGAAACCCAATTGGACCTGCAAAGTGATAACTGCCTGCTTCACACAGGGCAATGTAACTAGGGCAGCCCTCAAAATGGAAGAATCCTGAGATTCCATCCTGCTACAGGCTGGACAAGTGGACCAAGACCTGATGTGGGTGTACTCAAAGACATCAGACAGAGGAGGGTATTGGAGCTAACCCTACAGCTGTGTCAATGTTCAGTGAATTAAAAAAAAAAAAACGTGAAAATGTACATGTCATGGAAACATTTTTCATATGAACACCTTTGTATTAAAAAGGCAAAACACAGAGACAGAGAGGTGCTGCAGTACATTAATCTAATCTCTGGCAGTGCTTTTCTCTGTATGTAATACTACATTTTTATCATCTGTGGTTTCCACCTGAAACTCAGATCCATGTATTTTCAAGACCTGATTCGACCATAGGGCAAAGTGGGATGTATACAGACCCCAAGATGTGTCATGTGCCCTTTGAACAAGGACAGACAAGATGCTATAATATTTCACACTAAGTCACCTGAGCAAACAACACCGACGTCCTCAGCAATTCCTTGCTGGGCTGTCTCAGATGTTGAGATGTTGCAGAGAGTCAGACGAGTTTCATTTCCCACACACTGGACCCTTCGGATTCCCACAGGGCCCATTCCTCGCCCAGACTTGTGGGGGTTATAAGCTTTCTCAGCATCTCCACACTGGAGCTGCCTGCACACCACGGTGGCATCATTCATGTCCCACTGATCATCCAGCACTCTGCCCCACACACCATGGAGGGAAATCTCCACTGTCCCATCACACCGGCTCTCTCCATTCAACAGCCTGAGTGACTCTGAAAGACCTGGGCTCAGGAAATAAAAAGGAAATACAAAGAATATAACACTCCCTGTTGTACATTAGAAACATTCACCATTATGCATGAAATTATGAAATGTTTCTATACCAGAGGGTGCAGCAGAGTGATAAATGTGTACCACAGGGTTAAGGAAGGAACCCCTAGTAGAAGTTTAATTTCTTTTGACAGGTTCCATAGGGGTAGCCATGACAGTCTAGTTCAGCAAAACAAACAAGGAGTCTGTAAAAGTGCCACAGCACTCCTTCCTCCCCTCCCACTCTCAAAGTTGAAGATGCTATGAGGATTGCAACATACAGCTGGATGCGGGACTAGTTAGAAAACCCTGTGAATTTTTTTAGGGTCTGTATAAAACTGAAGGGTAGAATTCTCAGCCAAACTTAGGGCTACCAGATACTAAAGCATGGAAAGGAGGACAGGGAAGTACGGATAGGAGGACCTTGGAGGTCACATGGAGACAATGTAGTATTAATATAACTCATTACCATATCATGTCATGGAAAAGGGGTAATGATTGATTAATGGAGCATTAAAACTGCACAAAGTCATGTGTTTATTGAAATTATTTAAAAAAATACTAAAATGTTTTCTTGTACTGAAAACTGGATTTTTTCGGTAAATGGAAGTTTTTCATGACACTTTCATTAATGTTCATGAGACTAAAAAAGTTAAAAAACTAAACTGGCAAATATAAACTTGAAAGAACCTACACACTTTTAAAAAACAAAGTTAACTTGCCTCTCATTTATCTTTTTTTCACAGCAGCCCATTTTACAAGTTAGAACAGCTTGTCCTACATTGTTTCTAGCTAATTCAAACGTGCCCCTCTATTTATTTTACTTAATTGGTCCCTGTTAGTAGTTTTATTCACTGTGTGCTTTATTTTCAACTGGCCAAATACTGAAGCACCCAACCCAGGACTTGGGCCTATGACCCTAAGATTATGAATCTATTGCTCTGTCAACTGAGCTACAGGGGCTCTTATTCCAAAAGTCTCTAGGAGTAATGGAAACTGTGTGCTCCCCTCTCCCTTTATCGTTCTGCAGACTGATCTTTGTTCCCCTGTGTATTCATCTGTGTAGCAGACTCTTAACCTCCAGTTCAAGGGTTAGTGCCCCCTGTTGGGCACTTTTATTTTTTTTAACATTTTATTCATGAGACGTAAAAAAAGTTGGACAAAATCACCTATTTTTAGAATGCCTGGAGGAGTGAGGTCATTCAGGTAAAATGGAGGACATGTCCTCCTTTTGCTGGATGTCTGGTAACCCTAGCCAAACTAGCAGGCTGGTGTGTCTCTTTGAAGGCAGCACACATGATAATTTCTGTGAGTACCCTGTGCCAGGGACTGAACACAGCAAAAAGACATCTCTGGGGATCTCAGGAATTGGGTTAACTAATGGTCACTTATAAGGTGAAGCTAGGCCTGTCAGAGTCCTGAGGACTTTGCTGGCAGGGCAGGTGTCAGGGAGGTGACATCAGCATCAGCAGATCTCTTGCTGAGACAGAGTGGTAACTCAGTGCCTCACACTTAGAAGTGACTCCAAGAAAGTGTCACAATACCATCCATTTCACCATCTGTAAAATGGAGATAATAATACCACCCACCTATGTCCCAGGAGTTTTGTGAGGATTAACTAATCATTGGACACATAAAGTGCTACACTCAGATTGTTGCCCACCACCCCACATTAGCGAAGACTGAAAATTCTGGATTTAAGTACTAGAGGTACAGTTTTCTAAATTGTCTATGTAATAACCCTTGGGGAGGAAGGGGTTAACATTCTGGTCAGTGAGTCCCAGGACAGCCAATAGGAATGAAGTGCAGTTTTTTGAACTGTAACAGCAGCCTGGCCTGTTCCTTTTTGGATACAGCAGAGCTCCTGGAAGGATCAGGAGGAGGCCAGAGGGGCCTGAGGAAGAATCCAGCAGCATCTTTACCAAAGGTAAGTTAAAATTGTTAATGACCAGGCGTGGGAAGAACAGGGGATGTTTACTTAGACGCGGTCAGGGTATTTTCTTTGTTTTTGGCTTGTTTTTTGGATTTCTCTGTGCTGAGCACATGTAACCCCCCCCCACTACCCTGTAACTACCTAAGTTAATTCCCAGAGAAGCAACTCTCTGTGTTTATTATCTGATCTTTTTGATTAAAGATTTTACTTTTGAAGTAAGTTCTGGTTCTGTGTCCTGAAAGGCAAGAGGTTTGTGTGCCCGTGCCTTAGACTGCACAGGCAGCTACTAAAGGGAACCCTGTTCCAGTTCCAGCTCATATTGCAGCTGGAGTTCAGTCACTTTCCTGAGAGAGGAATAAAGAGGATTGCAAGTACCTCACAGGGAGGAATTCCCAAGTGCACCTTCCTGGGTCTCAAGAGGTTTTTTTGCATTTGGGTGGTGGCAGCGATACCACTCCAAGGCCAGGAATTGGAGGCCTTGGAGACTTTTAAGAGCAGGCTTTAAGGCCAGTGGCTTTTAAGGCCTGTTGCAGGCCCCCACCTTCTGCACTCAGAGTGCCAGAGTGGGGAAAAAGCCTTGACAGTCTACACAACCAAGAGCCTCATTCCCATTCTCAGAAGGGCCTTACTGAGGTCACCTTGGTATTTTGGTTCTGAAATTCCTTTTGACAATGGAAGTACTGTGACACTTTTGAATATGTTACTATGAGCACAGTCCACCCAGTGCAGTGACATGCAAAAGGAGTATGGAAAAAATAGTAGGTGTCTGTGCAAGTAGACTGTAACACAATGTATATTCACAAGAGGACAAAGAGAAATATCATTGGACAAATAATCTTAACACCAGTATTTCCTATCCTTTGAGTATTTGACTTTGACTGAGAGAGAGAGTGCACATGCGTACACATTTGGTATGTAAAGTAAATATTACAGCTGGTTGAAAACTCCAAACTTTTCTCTGAGATATTTCGAATGTAGTATCCCAGTATTCTTTGGACTTCTTAAAAAAGAAACAAAAGATAGACACTTAAAAATGGAATGAGATTTTTTTATTTTCTGATTCTAACTAAAATGTTTCATTTCAACTTCTGGAAACAAAAAATTAGTTTTCAATCTCACTTTTAGGCTATACAGGTATTCACCATTTCTCTCTCTTATTTTTTTAACTCTTCGCTTTTCCTGCAGTAAAAGGTTTGAAAGAATATTTTGAAAAAAGGATCAGAAAGCAAGGCAAATCTCTTCTGAGCTCTTTTTCAATTGAAAAGATGTGAGAAAAAGAGGTTTTTTAAAAAAATGTGAAATGAAGAGCTGTTTACCCTGTGGCCTGCTTCCAAGATCAGTCTCATGAACTCATCTGAGAGAAGGGAAATGGGTGTTTCCAGCAGCTTGTAAATTCAGTCAGATGCCAAAGGAAATTCACTACGGTAGGGAAAGGGGCTTTCCTGAACTCAACACGGACCTCTTGCTGAATTGCAAAGGCCTTTTACAAACAACAAAGGCATGAGAGCTGGTTTTGAGTACATTTTCTAATAGGAAATGTAAACCAACATCCACTTTGAGGGTTGCTACTAGCTCCTCCAGAACTACTAGAGTAGTGACATGGAGAAGGATGGGAACACTGAGCTGGTGACCTTCGTGACATTATAAGTACAAAGAGTTGCCCCTCCTCTGCTGCCTGGTGTAAGGACAGAGTTGCAGTTTTTATTGAAGAAACCAGAGATTTCCTGAACCACAACTATTCTATCTGTGTTAATATTATGTACTTTAATTTTGTTTTTAATATATTTACTGTATTATACTTGGTTTAAGATTTAGCTCCCCCTTCCCTTGGTGTCCCCTGAGGCTTCCTTCCCGTGCTCTGGGGCACAGTTTTACACACTGAACACCAGATGTCAATAAATCACCATTTCTCTTGCACTTACCTGAGCAAATCACACTGGCGTCATTGTCATGTGAGCACTGAGAGGCTCCCAGGGCAGTAACAGGGCAATACCCCAAATGGGGTTCAGCCCCTTTACAGTGAAATGTGTCAGTCCAGACAGAGCCATTTCCCTTCCCAAAATACCCTCCTCCTGGAGTTGATACAGCAGCTCCACAGTCCAGCTGATGACAGAGGACGTTGGCATCTGCTAAATCCCAGCGTGAGTCACAGAGGGTTCCCCAGGAACCAAGAACCTGGAACTCTACCCTCCCTGAGCACTCTGAGCTGCCGTTCACCAGCCGGAAACCTGTGTACCAGGGGAGAAGGGGTTTAGAGGGTGAATCTTGGAGCTATTTCATATCAAATAGTGGAAGAAGGAGATGTCAAGTGGCATCTCATCCCTTCCTTATTACCATTAGTGGCTTGGATTTTTATCAAACATTATCAAAGCCAGCTCCCTACATAGTGACATGATAACATTCCTTCATTTAATCTAGGATATGAATCATTAGGATTTTAAAAACATTTTGCTGAATTCTTACGTGAGCATGTAACTCCAACATCATTTGCATGTGAGCATGTCTGATTCACTTGTGATATCCGGGGACAGGAAAATAGGAGAGACTCATTCCCCACACAGTGGAATTCTTCACTCCAGATCATCCCTTCTCCTTCTCCAAAGTGAGCTCCTCCTGGGATCGATACAGCTATTCCACACTGTAGCTCATTACAGATAACATTTGCAATGTTGAGATCAAAGTGTGCATCACAGACTGTGGTCCATGTGTTTCCATGTCTTATCTCCAAACGTCCAGAGCAGGCACTGTCCCCACTAACCAGTCGAGGTTTAATGTGTCCTAGAAAGTGAATGGATGCTGCAAATTACAAAGAAGACTTTGGGAATTAGTGTGTTCCACTGGCATAGGAGTTTGCCCAAAAGTTCATTGGTTTTCAGTGGCTAAGTGAAGGCAGCAACAAGGATAAAATGGTAAAAAATAGAAAATGGGGAAAGGGGGTCAGATATCTATCAATCTACAGTACAAGTTATGATATGTAGAAAACTGGTAAGGGAACCTAAGCATATCAGGGTCCTATCCATGATTACCAGGATTAGGGTTAGGAGTTTTTAAAGTCTGTAAAGAACAAACAAAACAATGATGTAGGTCCATTAGAAATGAAGATGGTAAAATTGTTAATAATGATGCTGAAAAGGCAGAGATGATCAATAAATGTGTATTTTTTGATACAAGGAGACTGTGCATTCTTATTCCATGCAGGGGATGAATCACTCTCCAGTTCATTGGTGCTTAAGGAAGATGTTAAATAGCATTAGTTTTGTTTGTTTGTTTGCTTGTTTGTTTGTTCTGGTATCAGCAGACCTCTATATATTAGAAAAGCACAATAGAAATGTACAGTTGGAAGAAACTTCACGAGTTTATCTATGCCATCTGCATACTGAAACAGGTTTAAGAATGCATGGGTGCATCTACACTGGCAAATTAGTTAGAATTAAGGAGCCTTAATCTGAACTAATTTAGTCCCCGTCCACCACAAACTTTCACTAGTTCCTTAATTTGAAATAATTTAACGTTTAGTTTGGATTAGTAACACCTGCTTTTAATTTGAGTTAAGTGCTTAGTTCAATTCTTGATTTAAACTAAGGCTAGTGTAGACCAGGATTAAGCCTTAATTCTAACTAAATAAATTTGAATTAGGGCAGTTAGTTCAAATGAACAAAGTGCACTAATTCAACTTAACATTCAACCCAAATTAGTGTACCTTGCTAATCTGATTTACTAAGGTTGAGTTTAGTTTAAATTAAGGTCAAATTTATTAGTTCGACTTTGTTAACTCGAACTAACTTTTGTAGTGTAGATATAGCTCATAGGCTTTCCTTGACAGATGTTTGTCTATGTTACTGTCACAAACCACCAATGATGACGATTATACAACTTCCCTTGATATCCCATTCCAGAATTATTATCCTTATAGCTACAAGTTTTTCCTGATATTAAATTTGAAACTAACTTGCTGAAGTTGAAGAACATTATATCTGGTCCTACCCTTTGTGAAGATGGATGACACCTGACAAATGGCAGGAATATATAGGAATATTTTAATAGAAAGATGCACAGAAGGGAATTTTGCTCTGATATCCTTGGCTGTTGTGCTGTTCCTCTCATTGTATGGTTTGAAAGAGAGGGACACCTTAATGTGGATTTGCTAGGTGTAGAGCATGTGAAACTGCAGTTGTTATTACCCACTGGGGAATTTAAAACTATGAGAGATAATCTGTTGTATGTCTGCAGAACTGCAAAGTTTTGACAAGGAAGTTCCTTTCATACATTCTCTCCCCTTGTCACAGGATGGCCTCCCACCCCACTCTTCGTATGATATGTGTAACTTTTCCCTTCACCTTCATACTGAAATTGCATGGTTGACTGCAAAATATACCATACAAGGTTCCTTAATGAATGCTCATGACATTCCCTGCAGTATTGCTGTGGTATTATGTTTACTGAGGCATACATGTAGGCATGGGAAACATGTTCCCATGTATTACATATGGCTTAGGGGGGAGGCAGATAATCAGAGCTGTCTCCCAGAACATAGACAAAAAGATGAATCACAAAGGCAATGCAAACTACAGACTTTGGCCAGAGAAGTAAAAGTGCATCTAACCCCTGGACAAGGGGTGTTTGTAGAAAGAAATACACATGCTGGGAACATTTACAGTTGTAGGGGTTTTTTTGTTTTTGTAGCCACAGAATCTCCATCTTGCAAAATTTCTATCTACAAGCAAGGGCTCAACTTCTCCATGTATCCAGGAAAGCCAAGCTCCGAGACCACTAGTAACTAGCCATGTGGGTAAGAAAAAAATGGCTACTACACTAAACTTTAGGTTAGAATTTGTCCTATCTTTAATTTGGTATTGGTTAATGCCTGACTGGCTGATTATTGATTGTGGATTGATTTGATATACTCATTCAAAATCACATTTTAATCAATAAAACAGTCTTTGTTTTATCTAAAGTGGTATGGATTCTAGACAGTGTGAAGGGACAAGGGCTGTGTTCATAACAGTTTATTTGTTAAACTAACAAAGTAGAGTATATAAAGACTACATTGAAACGGGAGGGGTCCTGATCCCTGCAGGATGGAAGTTCCCATTGTGACATCTGGGGGTCATTGCTGGACAACAGCACCCTGAATGGCTAGTGACCACACATACACTGCCTAGGACCGATTGCATATAGGAAACTGGTGTGGACTGACCTAGCAGTGGGGTTCCACCTAAAAAAGTGGGGTGAGTCATAGTCCAGGAGTAGGTGATTGGGGAGGCACAGATACACGCCAGACCAGATACTGGAAGAAGAACATCAAACCATGTCCTTAATTATTTTCAGAAGATACTACTAAAATGTACATAGCATACCCCCACTCCCACTTTTCTGTTCAGAGAACGTCAAGGTTACTCATGAAAACATTCAAAATCTGGGGAAGGATTAGGATTAAACAAACACAGTGAGAGTCCAGTGGGACCTTATAAACTAACAGATTTCTTCAGGTATAGGCTTTCGTGGGCTCCAACCCACTTTGTCAGATGCATCTGATGAGGTGGGTTGGAACCCATGAAAGCCTATGCCTGAAGAAATCTGTTAGTTTATAAGGTCCCACTGGATTCTCACTGCTTTTACTGTACACAGACTAACATGACTACCCCTCTGGAAATAAGATTAAACATTATCCATAACACCCCTTGACATGGGGAAGAGCTTTTTTTATTCTAGGAAAATATTCCACTCTTCCTAGTATAATTTTCA
>VOCP01049371.1:0-11614 GCA_007922195.1 Podocnemis expansa
GGGCTGCAGCCCCCTTTCTGGGGCTGTAGGGTGAGCTGCCACAGCGGCTCACCCCCCAGGGGGCTGCAGCCCCCTGACACAGGTGCCGAAATAGCAAGTTCACAGTGTGAATCTGCTATTTCGATTCCTGCTTTTTCCCCTTATTTTGAATTAACATTTTGTTAATTCGAAATAAGTTGTTCCGAAATAAGGGTTATTTCGATATATGGTTGTTTTGAAACAACCGTATCACAATAAGCCGCTGTGTGAGAACACAGCCATAGTCTGTTGCTTATATAGCAGTTTTCAGTAGTAGATTTAAAAATGCTTCACAACTTATTTATTCTCATGTAAGGTAGGCAAGCATCATAATCTAAGTTTTACAGATAGCGTGCTGTAACAATGATAGGCTAACAGACTTGCCCGGAAAGGGGGAGTGTATGTATGTGCGTGTGTACGTGCAAACATTTTCCTGTGATGTTTAAAGGAGAAAAACGTCCTTCTGTGTCTATGTCCACAGTTGAAAATCTCATAATTCATATGAAGCCTGAACCATTAAATGCATTGGTTGCCAAGACAGACTCTCTCACTGGAGCTTCGCCTGCCCCTCTTTGTTCCTTTTGTAGTGGACCTCTGAAATATAAATATAACCAGGGCTAAATATGGCTGTAAAGCAAAGGAGGTGTTAAGCCATGTTTTATAAATGAGCTTCCTTTTGCCTGTGTTCTTAGGGGGAATAAACAACATGATGGAGAATCATATTTTAGTCTAATTATCTTCCAGAGTTTAGACATGGCACTTTGTATGACTTTGATGTATTCTGGTGGTTTGCCATACAGACAAAGATAAACCATGCTTCCAAGACTGCTCCCCCTACTCTCCCCCGCAAAAGGTATGCTCTAATTCAATTGTGATTTAATTCAGGGAATTCCTGACCTGTGTTGTGCACGAAGTCAAACTAGATCTGGGGTCTGCAATCTGAAGCTCTAGAGCCGTATGTGATGCTTTGGCTGCCCCCTTGCAACTCCAGGCTCCAGACTCCAGGCCCTCCCTGCCACCATGCAGCTGCACCAAGCACCAGCCTCCCCTTGCCACTGGATACCCTACAGAGGGGTTTCTCCTGGTTCCAGTCTGCCCCACCCCCCGGTAGGCACTGTGGACCAGCTTCTCTCCACCACCGATTCCCCCATCTCTGGGGACAGTGGCGGCTTTTGGAGTAGGCAAAGCAGGTGGCAGCCTGGGGCCCCAAGCAATAAGGGGCCCCATCCTCAGTTGGATGTACAGAAATGAAAATATAGAAAAATATAGAAGTTGTTCCCATCTGGCAGGGCTAGTAGGGCTGGAAGCCTAGGCACTTTTCAGTCTTGGCTCATCAAGGCAAGCTATCATTAAGCTCTGTGCTTCATCTAAATTTCAGATTTCACCATTATCTGCCCATTACCTTAACACTGACATGCTAAAAAAGCAAGAGCAAGCAACAGACAGCACAATACCAGGAATTTTTCCAGTGGCCTCATCTTTTAATTCCTCAGTGGGGCCATTTATTCTGCCATTTTTTAATTTTGTGAAATATTGCCTTTTCCTTTTCTTTTTTACCTGTTCTTTTGCCTTTTCCTTTGACTTTGTGACAATTTTTACTTTGGCTTTTTGGTTAGCTTAGGTTACCGGGTAGGGCCATACAGGCTGCTACGTACAGTGCTGCTCTTAGGCAATCTTTACAGCTGTGTGTGATGTCTATGCTGTATGGCTTTCTTTTGGTAAGTAATTTTGTAGCTTCTTCTGTACTTAGTATTTAATATTTTTGTGGGGGCCAGAGTCTTATAAACTTGAGTATTTCAGAGAATTGCATTGAAATTTGGTGTTTTTCATTTATAGCTACACACTAGAAACCTTCTTTTTAGTCATTTTTATTTATTATAATTATTTATATTAACCTTCTAGTGCATGTAAACCCAAGCCTGTATGAAAAATTTGTAAGATTCGACTGCAAAAATTTTAAATGTGATATTTTAGTTATTTTGAGCCACCATTAATGTTACTACTTTTTATTTATTAATTAATGCTCTTATTTTTTAAAAAAAAAATTCAAATGTTCATTTTAACTTTGTAGTTCAGCATTAAGTCATTTATGTTAAGTGAAAGATGGTCAACTTACAAGCTTCATGGTGGGAAGATCTTTAAAAATGTCATACCCAAGGATAATTTATGAATTCCAGAGGGATAGTCATGTTAGTTTGGTTCAGCAACATAAACAAGGAGTCCTGTGGGGTGGGGTGGGGTGATTAGGGTTTTAGGGGGGACTGGGGCCATGGGGTGGGTAGCAGTGGGGGCCTATAGCAGGCCCTTTAGGGGGCTGCACAATGGGCCTTCACCTACAGCCCCCCATCGCCACTGCCTGGGGGGCTACACCCATTGTGACTCTCAAAACACTTGGTTGTTGGAAGCATTTTAGAAAAAATGGCTCTTCTTATCTTTTGGGTTGCTGACCCCTGGATTAGATGATCTTTTGGCTTCATAATCTGTGAATAACTTGGACTGGTCATAGCCATGCTTTGATTATGATATTTTTACAAAATCATTTTCTTTGCTGTGTGTGTTGGTAATGGTAAGTCTCTAATTTTAGTAATGGTTGATGTACCTTATGGCAATAGGAATGGTAGATTTAGTTTGTCTTCTGAAAGGTAGGGATTTTTACCTTGTTTATTTTTATTTTCAGAGTTTAGTTTTTGCCATTTGAATTAACAATTGACTGTGAATACACAAACATTTGGAAGTCAGTCTGATTGGTTGCTTTGTAGTTGATATGGCACTACATTCCTAATACTCATGGTTGATAGAGTGGTGATACTCAGAAATAGAACTTTAATTGATTGGGCCTTTCTAAAGACATGCCAAGGTGGTAGATTTGCTGACTGAGTTTTCTGGATTGCTGCATAAAACCTTTAAAACTTTCTCTGTTGCTTTCAGCTGTAGAGAGATTTTTGCACTGAATTGTGATCAGAATCATATTCTCTTTTTCTCACTCGACAGACTTACTTAGACTTTGTTTAATTATCTGTCTAGTTGATGTGTCACCTAAGAAATGAAAATCTCTTAGCAACAACAGCAATCTTTAGAGTTCTATTTCAAACCAGGATCTGGTACACTGGGAGACGGCTCTTCAGGAAGCAATATACAACAACAGCTGTTTCCTAATCCTCCCATGTGGCCACGACTATTTCAAAGTCACTTGTTACAGTTGAGCCAATTGGTGCAATTTTTTTTCAAGGTGACTGGCAGAGTAAACAAAAATAACGTTTTGGCTTGCTGATTGCTATGCCAGTTAATAATGCCATAGTAATGGACATAATATACATTGAGGGTATGTCAAATTAGTTTGAATTAAGGAGCCTAAATTCGAACTAATTTGAGCCCTGTCTGCACTAGGCTTTGCCTAGTTCTAACTAAAAATTTTTTTAGTTCAAACTAAGCAAAGCTTGGTTCAAACTAGTTAATTCAGCTGGTTAGTCCAAACTAACTGTTTAGTTTGAACTTATTTTGAAATTTAGTTTGAACTAGCAGGATGTAGTCATGTTAGTTTGAGTTCAAACTAGTGGTTAGTTTAAACCAGTGGTTAGTTTGAACTAAGCATGGGTTTTTAGTTCAAACTAAATTTTAGTTCAAACTAAACATGCTTTTATAGTTCAAACTAAAAAGTTAGTTCAAACTAAAAAAAGCATGGCTAGTTCAAACAAAAAGTTAGTTTGAACTAAAAAACCACTCTTAGTTCAACCAAGACTAAGTCAGTGCAAACTAAGCTTTTAGGTGTAGACATAGCTTGAACGAAAGTCAAAAACAAAGAATTCTAAAATAATATTTTCTGTTTTTAGATTGAAATATCAGGTCTTTGATTTTTCTTTCCTTTTCTAGAGAAAGTTAGAAAGCATTTTGGAGCCCTGAATGGTGATGTCACACATTAGGCAGTGATTTCTGTTGCAGTTCTCCTTGCCTTCCCCTGTTGAACTCTACTGTCTTTGTTTTCTTAGTGCCTCCTCATGATTAGCGCATGCTGAAACTGAAGCCAAGAAAATGGAGATGTTACTGTTTTTAAGATGAAGTATTTTAAAGACCTCACTGTATCCATAATGTCACCCTCTGTTGAGGTTTTCTGTTCTCAGGTTAAATGACAGTCTTGGGGTCCTTGTGCTACAGGTTGCCCATGCAGATGCAAGTACAAAAAACCACTGTCTTTCTATCTGAATTTGGCTAGAAATCAGTCCTATTTTACTAGGCTCAGCTCTGCTCACACTGATTGGTGGGTTACTTACCAGTAACCATCCTTCTTTGAGATGGGCTGGTTGCATACATTCAGTATTAGGTGTCTACATGCTGCAGTGCATGATTAGCCAGAAACTTTTTAGCCCTAGCCTGTCAGAGCAGGATCAGCAGCCAACACCTCCTCTGGCCACTCCCGTGGCTATATATATGGCTACAACCCTGATCCTCCTCAGTCCCTTCTAGTTGCCAACTCTGATTAGCAGGGATGGTGGGAGGATCCTGAATGTATTGCAAACAGCCCATCTCGAAGAACCGTTACTGGTAAGTAACCTACCATTCTTCTTTGAATGCTGCTCACATCATTCAGTATTAGATGACTACTAGCCATACGTTGGATGGTGGGCAGAGTTAGGTTTTCCTGCCTTCAGCATGGCTATCCCCACAATGGCAAACCCAAGGCATGGAAGGGTGCTTGAAGACTAGGCTTTCCAGTCTACCTAGGGGAGTGTGCTGCTAACCCTTGACTTGAACTGAGAGAACACAGCACAAAGGAACCAGTTGGAGGCTGTGTGTCACCCTGCCCTGGAGGCGTGAAGTATTGATATGGGGCCATCTTAACTATCTTTGGACGCCCTCGATGTTGAGTGTGGCTGAACAAGCAAGGAAGCCAGAGGGAGTGCCATGCTTTCTTTGCCCACTGCATGATGAGTGACTGTCATGTCCCCAGGGATAAGGGGGAGGATAAAACCACCCTCTCTGCATTAGTGGAGTTTTGACACTTCTACTTATGTCTAGATTGGATTGACAGGTCAAAGTGCTGATAATGCAACTAGGATGGTATTTGTCGCACAGTTCTGTTCTAGCTGGCACAGTGCTGACTTGATGAGGGAGCCCCTTTGATGGGTATTAGCTAACCAGGCAGAAGGGAAGCTAGTAACAACACACCCCTAGAAGTGCGTATGAACTCTGAGTCCCTTTGGCAAGAGGGGGAAGGAACAACAAAGCAGATTCACCAGTGTTGTTAGTTTGAGGTCCGTAGCCTTTAAATATAACCCTTTTTGGACTCTGTTGAGATGGACCCCAGTATGGTCGCCTATTGGAAGGAGTAGTCAACACCCTGAGTGGGGTGGGCCTGTGGGGACCCACAGCAATTTAGAGGGGAGGGAAAGGCTTCAAATGGATGGCTTATATCCCTATTCTGGCATCAAGGGGGAGTTGTTCTTTTCAAGACCTCCTTTCGGTGGGGTCCCAGCCTAAGAAAGCCAAACCATTAGAAAAACAGGAAGGGAACCTATGGATTGGAACTAGGATAGGAGGGTAGTAAGAAGAAAGGGGTAGGGGTGTTTGTCTCAGGCCTAGTCAGTCACTAGCGATTCAGTAGCTGACTGCCCTCCTTCTCCAGCCTTCTCTTGCCCCAGTCTACAGATATGAGCAAGACTGAGGAATAGGAAGCAGAAGAGGGACTAAGTGCTATGCTAAGAGGAGTCCTTCCTTTCCCCTGTGCCTGGTGCTCAGTGTATGTAAGTTCTCTAGTGGCCCTTTGTAATTAAACCGCCTGAGGTTCACAAGGAGATAGGACCCAGAAGCTGTGGAACTGTCTTACACCAGAGTAAGGTTTAGATGCTTGAGTGAACCAGATAACAGCAGGTATGTGTGTGTGTGTGCCCTCTGGTACAGCGGAATCACCCCCAGACATAAAGGTGGGGTGTGTGCATCTATTTTCCTCTGGTGAGAAAGCTGATGTGCTCCTCCACTTTTCTGACAGCAGAGGCTGGGGGGGGGGATACCAACAAGGACCATTGAGGGTCCTACCTTCATGAGGAGGGAGGGAAGATTTCCCTCCCTGAAGAATTTAGGCCCTTGTCCACCAAACGTGACTTGCCTAAAAGCCAATCATACACAATATTGTCCGCTTCACTTCATGACCTCAGTGGTACGTACCACCACATAATGGGTTCATCCCACCGGGTATGGGCTGTTGCAGTATGCAAGATACAGATGAGCCCCTTATGTAGGCTGCCCATGAAGATGCAGATATCACCGCCATTTCTGGGTGAGGGACTTCCTGCAAGGTCCTGGTAACCATCAGTTCTCTTATGGGGAACCAGGGGACTCCAAGAGGGGAAAAGTGGGGGTAGGATAGGAGTAATATTCATTACCACCTAGGATATGGTAGTTTATCCCCCTCTTGGAGGGCTAAGGTACTAACACAGGCTGGCCTGAAGAAGTAAACGCTCAATGTGGCATAGCTTTGCTAATAGGAATGATAGGAAATCCCAAGACAGCCCTATAGAGGGATCAAGAAGCCCCAAGAGGTTTGTAAAGGGAATCTGGGATGAGGGGAGGGAGAAAGAAAGGAGAGAGAGAGAGACCAAGTAGGAGGGCATTCCTATAGGGGCCTGATGGGACTAACGCTAGTGCCCCATGCTCCTTGTTTCCCACCAATAGATTTGTATGCAGCAGGGTAGGGAAGTATTAAGGTATTCTCCATCTCCTTCATGGGTGGAAGTAGGATTCTCTCCACGCCCACACAATGTATGGGTACATCCAGAGGCAAGTCATCTTAGGGGTGAAGTGATCGTGAAACTCAATCAAGCTGTGAAAATGGCTAGGAGGGTTTTCTTGCCTCTTCTCTTGTATGTCTCGGGCAGTCCAGGTGATGAGGCCCCTGGGTCTCCAACCACAGGACTGGGAAGGGTTAGAAGGCTCCTCCTTTGCCCAGCAATGTGGGGGTTACAGTACCCCAGCTCTGGTGTGAGTGAAAAGAAAAACAGGACTGCAGCGAGTAAAGTAGAGACTAAGTCCTGTAAGGAGAAATAAATTTGGGCAGTTAAATACTAAGTGGATGTGGTACTCCAGTATGTGTCCAGGGTAACTCAGGCTCTAGTGTGAATGGAGCGGAACCTGGGTGGAAGGACTGCAGGGAAGAGGTCTGAATGCCAAGTCCTTTGGAGTATAATTTAGCTCTAGAGTGGTTGAATTGGACGCCAAATGAAGAACTCCATGTGCACACATATATCTTGGGTTTTAGCATGAGCAATGATAGAGGAGAAATGCTTAGTGTATTGAGCTAAGGGTTGCATACGAACCTGGGAGAGAGTAGGGGGCGATTTTAAGTTAGATGCTGGGAATCGGGCCTGCAGGCCAGGGACTGGCAGTGGTTCAGGAAAAGAAAACAAGATGGGGCCCCGGAGCATGGAAGAATAGTGTGGTGTGCCTCCACTGCCTTCTGAGCAAGCCACTCTGTAATGATCTTGAGGGTTCATTAAAGATACTACAGAATGAGTAAGGAATAGAACTTTAATCATACAGACAGGTATCCAGGTATGTACCTGGGAGCAGCCATGTTAAATCTTCTCTGGGGTACGTCTCCCAATTTAAACAACAATGGCCCATGCTAGGGAGTCTCTAAATTCACAACCTTCTACAAGCATATCACTACATCTTCCCCCCTAAGGAAAAGAAGCAAAGTTAGATACATATAAAAGCTAGCTAATCATACGTGTACTAACATCTAACAACACATAACAGCTATCTAAAAAAAACATGCAGGACAGTCCATAAATCCAGAATCTGAACTACCTAGAGAGGAGAGGTTACTAGCACATCACTCTCAAGTGAGTCTTTACCACCCACTTCCCTTACATATCCTAGCAAGTCTCTATGAGTCTTTCTGGACGTTTGATGACTCGATTAGATCTTCTCAGTACTGGTCCTTCGTTCAGGTCTGAATTCTCTTGTTCCCTGATGGTTTCATTACCATGTGTTGAAGATATCGGATCAGTCAGGGGAGGCATGCCAGAATCTACCTCAACTTCCACAGTGTTGGAACTTTCTGGAATAAGTTGTAGATCCCATCGATTATGTCGAAATGTGTCCCCTTGATCTGTGTGGACCACGTAAGACCGTGGATGCAGCTGTTTTTTAATAGTACCTCTTTGTCCTCAGGTATTAGAAGAGTGATTCCTCAGGCACACTCTATCACCTGGGTTAAGGGATGGAAGATCATGAGCCCTTCTATCAAAATAATATTTCTGCTTCCGCTTCTGGTTTTCTTTCATCTTGCGAATGTTAGCATTGTTCTTAGATTGCAGCAATTTATCAGTAATAGGTAAATTAGATCTGATCCTTCTTCCCATTAACAGCTGAGCTGGAGAAAAGCCATTCTCCAGTTGTGTACTTCGGTAGACCAGCAATGCTGTATACAGATCACCTCCACTTTCAAAAGTCTTTTTCATCAGGTTCTTTACTGTCTGTATAGACCTTTCCACCAGTCCGTTTGATTGGGGATAATTGGAACTGGAGGTTTCATGATGAAAATCCCAATCTAAGGCAAACTGCCTGAATTCTGCACTTAAAAATTGTGGCCCATTGTCACTGAAGACCTCGTCAGGAATTCCATGTCTGGAGAAAATTTCTTTCATGTCAGTGATCACTGAATTACTATTAGTACTGTTCAGTGTGCAAATTTCTGGATATAAGGAGTAATAATCAGTGACTATTAAGTAATCCTTGGAACACCAGGTAAATAAATCCACACCTACCTTCTCATAAGGTCTCTGTGGAACAGGATGGGGTCTCAGTGTCTCTGCCTGTTGGCATGGCCTGTATTTCAAGCATGAAAAGCAGTTTTTTACCACATTGGTAATGTCGTGATTGATCTGCGGCCAATACATGACCTCTCATGCTAGTTCTTTGCACTTCTCAATTCCTAAGTGACCTTCATGAATCTTCTGTAACATTTCTTTTCGGAGGCTCCGTGGTATTACAACCTTACCACCTTTGAAAATCACCCCATCTACCACAGTCAGTTCATGCCTGCAGTTCCAATACTCTCTTATACTTAGAGAGCAACTGCTTATTATTTCAGGCCATCCTTTAATTATCACCTCTTTGAGGAGTCCCAACGATTCATCTTTCTCAGTCTCTTCTCTTATGCATTGCAGTCTTCTGTTAGTTATGGGATTTGCACTCACAATCATATCTACATAGGCTTGCACTTCTGTTTCCAGTGTCTTCTCGGGTACCATGGGTGGTACTGCTCTGGAAAGTGCATCTGCAGTGAACATAAATTTGCCTGGTGTATAGGTCACCAGTAAATTGTATTTCTGCAATTTGATCATCATTCTTTGAATCCTTAAGGTACAGTCATTTAGTGGTTTGTTAAATGATGCAATCAAGGGCTTGTGATCTGTTTCAACTTCCACTCTCTGTCCATAAATACACTGATTGAATCTCTCACAGGCGAACAAGATTCCTAAAAGCTCCTTCTCAATCTGTGCATATCTAATCTCTGCATCAGTCAGTGATTTGGATGCATATGCCACAGGTTGCCAGCAATCTTCATGTTTTTGTAAAATCATGGCACCCAACCAAGACTGTGATGCATCCGCTGAAATTTTAATGGGCTTCTCTGGAGCAAAAAATTTCAATACTGGTTCCTGTATCAAGTCTTGTTTTAAACTTCTCCATGATTCCTCCTGTGCAGCATCCCAGCACCATTCATTTTTGTCCTGTAGGAGTTGTCTCAATGGTGCCGACTTGGCAGAAAGATTGGGTATGAATTTTCCAAGACAGTTAACCATTCCCAGGAACCGTTGGACATCTTTCTTTGACTGGGGACATGGCATCATTTCAATGGCTGAAATCTTCCTCTTATCCGGTTTTACACCTTCATGAGAAACAATGTCCCCTATAAAAGTCAGTTCTCTAACTCCTAACACACATTTGTCCTTATTTAGTTTGAGGTTTGCGGCTCTAGTTGCATCTAACACTTGCCGGAGCCGACGATCATGCTCCTCTTTTGTAGAGCCTCAGATAATGATGTCATCCATGGAGGTGTCCACACCGCTAATATGTTCATAGATCATGTGTACAGTTTTGTGATACACCTCTGGTGCTGAAGCTATGCCGAAGGGTAAGCGTAAAAATCTGTATCTTCCGAAAGGAGTATTAAATGTGCATAATTTCGAGCTTTCCTCTGTTAATTTTAGCTGCCAAAATCCAGAGTATGCATCCAATTTACTGAAATATTGAGCATTTGCAAACTGAGCCATAATCTCTTCTCTAGTTGGTAGTTTGAAATGTTCTCTTTGTATAGCTCTGTTGAGGTCTCTGGGATCTAAGCATATGCGTAGCTGGCCATTACTTTTTTGCACTATAACTAGGGAGCTCACCCATTCCGTTGGCTCCTCTATTTTTTGTATTACTTTCATTGCTTCCATCCTTTCAAGCTCAGCCTTGAGTTTATCACGGAGTGCAAATGGCACCTTTCTACATGGATGAATGACTGAAGGGATCTGCTTGTTTATGCGGATTGTATGTTCACCTTGCAAGCAACCCAATCCCTGAAACAGGTCCTGATATTCTTCAAGGAGTGCTTCATAGCCAGATGCAGCCCTATCTTTTAGTGAGAGCACCCTTTTTACCAGATTCAGTTTCTCACAGGCGGCCAAGCCCAAAATTGGTGTCACCTCCTGTGGCACTACAATGAAAGGCAGCCTATACGTGGCGTTCTTATGGTTAACACTAGCGAAGCAGTGTCCCTGCACAGGTATATTTGTTCCAGAATACCCAGTTACTTTTATGTTTGTTGGTCCCAGCTTGGGTCTTATTCTCAGTCTCTCATAATCTCGTGTAGACAGAACGTTAACCTGAGCTCCTGTGTCTAGTTTCAGTGGAATGATTGTTCCATTCACTGACAGAGGCAGTATCCAGTCCCTCTCACTAGGTTTGCTTGATCCCAGTACATCTACAAAGCACTCCTCAGTCTCACTGTCAGTAACTAAATGCACTTGATTTTTGTGCCTTTGGGATCTGCAGCAGTTTGCAAAATGATTGTTTCCCACAGTTATGACAGAGTTTCCCATGGGCAAAACACTGTTTGGGACCATGCCGTGATCCACACTTGCCACAAGACCGTCTGGACTCAGTCTTCCTGATAGCAGAGTTTGGTTCCACATTGTGATTTGAACCACTCTGGCTACATGCTGTTTATCTAAGTGCATGTACTGTCCCTTCTGGTGAATTCAGCTCTTTTACTTGTGTTTTTACCATTTCAGTGGCCCTACATATTTAAAGGGTTTCATTCAAAGAGATCTCTCCCTCTCTGAGCAGTCTCTCTCTTAATCCATTGTCTGTAATGCCACAAATGAGTCTGTCTTTGATCAGAGGCTCTGCCAAGCCACCAAAGTTACAGCTTTTACTGAGTTTCCTTAATTCTGTAACATATTGGTCTATGGTATCATCCGGTTTTTGCATGCATGTAAAAAATCTATGCCTCTCAAAAGTCACATTCATTTTTGGCAAGCAATATTCCTCAAACTTAGTCTGTATAGTGTTTAAATTCATGCTTTCACCATCTTGAAATTCAAAGTTA
>VOCP01049403.1:0-11222 GCA_007922195.1 Podocnemis expansa
TTTTTTTTTTTTTTTTTTTAACCTATCTTCACAGCCAAGGTCAGCTCCCCAACTACTGCATTGCATAGCATGGGATGGGAAGGCAGTGAGCAGCCGTCGGTGATGAAGGAGCAGGTTCAGGGTTATTAGAGAAGTTGGACGTGCCCAAGCCCATGGCACTGGATGCAGTGCATCTGAGGGTGTTGGTTGATGCCATTGACCATTATCTTTGAAAACTCATGATTGGGGGAGGCCCCAGATGGTTGGAAAAAGCCAAATATAGTTCTCTTCTTTAAAAGGGGAAGGGAGCAGATCTGGGGAACTACAGACCAGTCAGCTTCATTTCATTCTCTGGAAAAACCATGGAGCAGATCCTTCAGAAATCCATTTTGAAGCACTTGAAAGCAAGAGAGGTGATCAGGAACCGTCAGCATGGTTTTACCAAGGGCAAGTCATGCTTGTCTAATGTGATTGCCTGCTATGGTGAGGTAACTGGCTCTGTGGATGTGGGGAAAGTGGTGATGTGACATACCTGGACTTCAGCAAGGCTTTTGGTACGGTCTTTCACAGTATTTCTGATGGCAGGTTAAAATAGTTTGGGTTGGATAAATGGACTCTACAGTGGATAGACAGCTGGCTAGACCATTGGGCTCACTAGCTAGTTATCAGTGGCTCAGCGTTTAGTTGGCAGCTGGTATTAAGCAGCATGCGCTAGGTGTCTGTCCTGGGGCCAGTTTGGATCAATATATTCATTAATGATCTGGTTGTAGGGAGTACTGCACTCTTAGCAAGTCTGTGAATGACACTGAGCTGGGGAGAGTGATAGATACCCTGAATAGGGGACAGAATGACCTAGACAAAATGGAGGATTGGGGCAAAAGAAATCTGATGAGATTCAGCAAGGATAATGCAGAGTCCTGCACTTAAAATGGAAGAATCTGATGCACTACTACAGACTTGGGACTGGCTGGCTAAGCAGCAATTATGCTGAAAAGGACCTGAGGGCTGTAGTGGACAAGAAGCTGGATATAATAGTTCCTTTTTGCAAAGAAGGGTAATGGCATGCTGGGCTGTATTAGTAGAAGAGTTACCAGCAGGCTGAGGGAGATGATTATTCCTCGATATCGGGCACTGGTGGGGCCACATCTGGAGAACTGTGTCCAGTTTTGGACCCAACACACACACACACAGGAGGAATGTGGACAAATTAGAGAGAGGCCAGCGGAGGGCAACAAATATTATTAGGGGACTGGGGCACCTGACTTAAAGGGGGAGGCTGAGGGAACTGGGCTTGTTTAGCCTGCAGAATAGAGAGCGAGGGGGAATTTGATAGCAACCTTCAACTACCTGAAGGGAGCTCCAGGACGGGTGGAGTGGAGCTGGGCTGTTCTCAAGGGTCCTAGGTGGAAGAACAAGGAGCAGCGGTCTCAAGTGACAATAGGGGAGGTCAAGTTTGGATATTAGTAAAAACTTTTTCACAAGGAGGAGGATAAAGCACTGGAATGGGTTACCTAGGGAGGTGGGGGAATCTCCATCCCCAAAAGATTTTAAGGCACAGCTTCATCCAGTTCTGTCCGGGATGGTTTAGTTGGGGTTGGTCCTGTTTTGAGCATGAAGTTGGACTACATCCTTCCTGAGATCCCTTGAGCACTAATCTTCTATGATTTGATGAGCTTCTCTTTGTTGGTAGGGGGCTGGCTGTATTACACTGGAAAAGTGTAACGGTTGCCAAGGGAGACTTGACTTGTTGTGGTGATGGCATTGATTTGTGTTGCTAAGTAAAATGACTGCTACATTTTGCATCATTTGGAGCTTTTTCAGGATATGTGGCTTGCTGCTATAAAAGAATTGCTGAAGTCAGTATTTCGACTGCTGTATCTGGATCTGCTTCCGACAAGATGGGATGCCGTGTGCATCAGTGTAGAATATTTTCCCTTCTGTTTGTAGTACCTCCTAAGCAGCAGTTTTATCACTTCAACCCTTCTCTTCCCAGCCCTGCTGTAGTGATTTGGGTAATCTGTCTGTACAGTTTAAGAAGTCTGGCTGATTATAGCAGTTTTCATAGTCTCATTTAGTAACTGTATGTATGCCAAAGGAAAAAAACGCAAGGAGTCCTGTGGCACTGAAAGACTAACAGATAAATTTATCGCATGAGCTTTCGTGGGAGAAAATCCCACTTCATCAGGTGCTTTGAAAAATGTGTGTATGTGTGGTCTATCGTAGGCTGACAGGGCTGTCACATCTCTGCCAGACCAGGGACAGAAATGTGTCATTAAATCTAAATGGTTGGCTGTCCCGGTTGAAACATACTGGGACAAAGCTTGTCTCAGAGGGCCTATATTCTTCTGTCCTTCAGCAGGCAGCATTTAAAGTTGTGGAAAATCTCTAGCATCAGAACAGAGGAATCAAGCATTGGTGCTACTATATAAAACTTTAGAGACTCAGACACAAGAAGCTTTGGGTGGGATGGTTGGGGGAAGCTTTCATAGGAGAAAGGGCTCAGCTCACCTGTGAGACCTCCAAGCTCAGAAAACGCAAGCTGAGTTAGAGGGGAAGAAAAGCTCCATGGTTCTGGAGTGGAGTCATGAACCTCAGCAGAGGAGTCTTGGACACCCACAGAGGTTGTAGACCTCTGTCCAAAGTAGATTCCAAGGCAGTGATGCTTAGATCTCAGTGGTTCAGTAGCTAAATTAATGATCATCATTGTCTTGATGCGTTGCCTCTTTGCTTGAGTGCAGCTATTAACAAATCATCAATGAAACTGACATCAGAAATCATAACATTCAAAAACCAGTAGCTGAGCATGTCAGTTGTCTTAGTCACTCTGTTGATGATTTGTTAATAGCTCTGCTCAAGCAATTGTGCTGTGGTTCCAGGCCAGCAGAAGCTGTGGTGCGAGGCTCCCAGCCCTCTGCTGGGCATGGCCAGAGGGGAGCAGGTCGGGTCACCCCTCTCTCCTGCTTCCAGCTCCAACTGTGGAATCATAGAATCCTAGGGTTGGAAGGGACCTCATAGGTCATCTAGTCCAACCCCCTGCCAGAGGCAGGACCACTCCCACTAAACCATCCCAGTCATGGTTTTGTCCAGCCGGGCCTTAAACACCTCTAAAGATGGAGACTCTGCCACCTCCCTTGGCAGCTCATTCCAAGCCTTCACCACTCTCCTAGTAAAGTTTTTTTCTAATGTCCAGCCTCGACCTCCCTAACTGTAACTTGAGACCATTGCTCCTCGTTCTGTCCTCTGTTACTACCGAGGACAGTCGAGCTCCATCTTCCCTGGAGCATCCCTTCAAGTAGTTGAAGGTTGCTATCAAATTCCCCCTCAATCTTCTCTTCTGCAGACTAAATAAGCCTAATGCTTTCAGTCTTTCCTCATAGGGCTTGTGCTCCAGCCCTTTAATCATGTTGGTTGCCCTCCGCTGGACTCTCTCTAGCATGTCCCTGTCCTTTTTGTAGTGGGGAGCCCAAAACTGAACACAGTATTCTAGATGTGGCCTCACCAGTGCAGAATAGAGGGGAAGGATCACATCCCTTGATCTGCTGGTAATACTTCTTTTCATGCAGTCCAGTGTGCCATTGGGCTTTTTGGCTGCAAGAGCACACTGCTGACTCGTATCTAGCTTCCCATCCACCATGACCCCCAGGTCCTTTTCTACACTGCTGCTACTTAGCTGAATGTTCCCCAGCCTGTAGCAGTGCATGGGGTTTTTCCGTCCCAAGTGCAGGATTTTACACTTGTCCTTATTGAACCTCATAAGATTTCTATTGGCCCACTGTTCCAATTTGTCAAGGTCTCCCTGAATCCTGTCCTTGGCCTCCAATGTGTCTACTGTTCCCCCCAGCTTGGTGTCATCTGCAAACTTACTGAGAGTGCAGTCTATTCCATCATCCAGATCATTGATGAAAATGTTGAACAGAACCGGCCCCAGGACTGACCCCTGGGGCACACCACTCGGAGTTGGAAGCCTCCTGCCAGCGGGGTGAGTGGCGGCTCCATCTGGATCTGGAGGTCGCCCACTTGCAGGGGAGAGAGGCGGCTCTGGCCATACCCAGAGGCTGTGGGGAGAGAGGCAGTCCCAACCAGGACCTGGAGGCTGCCTGACAGAGAGGGCAGGAGCTGGCCTTGGCCCCGAATCAGGGCCCTGGCCCTGCCCCTGGCATGCACTGAGGGTGTGGTGGGCAGGGCTGGCACTGGGGCTGCCAAAGGTTGCCAGCCACTGGCCTACTCAATCCTTTAACAAGCAAACTAGGAAATTAATGTTAGAAATAAAGATTAGAAATATGTTGATTGGAACAAACAGCAAAAAAAGAATTAAAATACAATGAAAAGCATTGATGCTCTGAGTGAAGGTGTGCTTAAGCTTTGGGGGTCAGCTTGAAGAGGTTACGGCCCAGGTGGTAGGACTGAGAGGTCTTGCCTGTCAAGTGGAGGTGCTAGAGGGAATGCGCCCCAAGAGCATGTGATGAGTCCTGGTCTCTGTTCAGGCTCTGTAGACGTAAAGATGTGTAAAGAGCAGGGATTCGGTGATCAGTTACCTCACAGTAGTATGTTTAGGTAACAACAGGTGTTCATTGAGCTGCATGACACACTCCCTCTCCTGATTGACTTCCACTTGTAAGCTCATCTTTTCTGAATATATGCGCTAAAACAGGTATTCTTCTGTTGCAACGTTGTTGTTATTACTATTTGCATTTGTAAGTTTTCTGAAGGTGTAGTTTACATAGACCCAGTGAGGTTTGTCCATCCACTTAAGTGAAGACTGAGAATCTGAATAACTTTTAAGTTTTAAATGGTTAAAAGAAATTGGAGGTTATGATGCAGTATTTATGTATTTAATCTAGTGCCATCACTTGCAATTATAGGCTCAGGTAAAAGGGGTAGAAGAAATTCCTGCAGCGCAGTAACTCCCTTCTCCGAGACATGAAATATCTATGTGTGGATTTATCTAGTTAAAAATATTTTATTTTAAAAAATTGCAGTTAAGTAATTTGTCTTCTTAATCTGTTTTTACATGTCAGGTCCTGGAGAAATATCCCAATACACCTATGAGCCATAAAGAAATTCTTCAAGTTATTCAGAAAGAAGGACTGAAAGAAATCAGGTGAGTTGTTCACTACTATTTGGTTCCATTTTGTGCATTTTTTTTATCACTAAAGATAAAATAGTAAATTTTGAAATGCATAAAGGATTCAGGCCCTTAAATTCTATTTTAAGAAATAGTTCAGAAGTGACCTAGTGACAGGTGAAAATTTTACTCACACACGATCAGTGCAGTTCATTTTTCATTTGTAAGGAAGCTCTTTCTCTGTTCTGTAGCCCCTGTACTTGCTTATAGAAAGGGATGTGCTCTGGTAGATAAGCTTTTTAATATGGAACGGAAAATTACTATACTAGCTCTTATTGACTTTTATATTCACTTTGAAAAATCTGTAAACAAACATTTTTCTGGAATATTTTTAGCTCAAGCTATATTTTCCTTATGCAGAGCTGTAAAGAAAAATTATTTAGAAATGAACTAAAACAAACACAACTGACCTTTCTTCTTCTACAGTCAAGCTTGAGAGAAGCATGGGAAACAAATAAGTAGCTTCACAGCTTGTGAAAAGCACAGCTGGGTATTTAAAACTTCCAGCAGTTCTTTAAGTCCATAAAGTTTGTCCATACAGTTTCCACTTTTCATGCACATGTGCTCAAGTTTGGAATCATTTGGCCAGTGATATATTTTAGCTCAGCTGTTTTTTCAATTCCTTTTTACTGCCTCTGATTGGGAGCTGGAACCCCTGCACCTCTTGCTCACTGGGCAGTTGTTTTTTTCCTTGTACATAGTTTTAGATAGGTAGTTCTTAGCTATTAGCTCTTCACTCGTTAAAAGAATCCCCTCATGACTGGCTGTGAGACTTCTCAATTACTAGGTTCTATCCTTACAGAAGAGCTGAATTCTTCCTGTGTTAATAACCATGTCTTGTGATGTGGTAGTGACACTTAATGATTTTCTGTGGTGAAGAAGATTTCCTGAGGAATGTGCTTTGCATATCGTTCTCTAAAGAAAGGCATATGGCTACAAGGAGTCATCTTAACCTTATTTTTGTTAGTGAAATTTATGTCACCTTTATTGGATCTATTGTAGAGAGGTTGACAAAGTAGAACAAGGCTCTTCTTATAGACTGATAGATTTTTAACATCAGAATGGACCGTGGTGATCAGTCTAGTGTGATGTCCTGCACATTGCAGCCTGCTGAACTTCACCTTCTCTGAAATACACATCTTACCTCTGGCTGAGTTACTAAAGTCTTCAAATCATGGATTAAAGATGCCAAGGTACAGAGAATTTGCCATTTACACTAATTTAAACCTTGCATGCTGACAAGTTCCAGAGGGGTAGCCATGTTTACTCTAGTTCAGCAAAACAAACAAGGAGTCCTGTGATGCTTTTAAGACTAACCAATTTATTTATCACATGAGCTTTTATGGGAGAGATCCCACTTCATCAGATACTTGAAAAGGGAATCTCCCCTCCCCCCACATTTTAAAATGTTTGTTTTGAAGTCGGATTTCTCCTACAAAGGCTTGTGTGATAAATTTATTAGTCCTTAAAAGTGCCGCAAGACTCCTCCTTTAATTTGAACCAGTGAGTGACCCATGCTTATGTAGCAGAGGAAGGCAAAAAATCACCCGGGGCCTCAGCCAATCTAACATGTAGATGAATTCCTTCCCAGCCCCAAATATGGTGCTCAGTTAGACCATGAACTTCAGTGCACTGGGATTGGCAAAAAGGTTGCAGTTAGGGGAGGAAGGAGTATAAAACTAGGTTATGTTTGCTTGGTCCTCGTGGGGGAAAAAAAGTAGTCTCCTCATCTTGCTTCTTTTAAAGGACAGTTGGAGAGAGAAGATGGTCCCAGTCACTGTAATCTGGTACTACATTTGGTGCATGTCTCACCTGGAAGAACCCTTGGCACTGGAGCTCTTGGTACAAACATCACGGGTCTCCAGGATTCTGATATTGACGGCCTTCACCCATTTGTCCTGGTGTGATAGGCTGCTCCCCAGATCCAGGCCGGTGTGTGCTGTGACCTCCCAATTCCCACTCCTGAATCTTGATCACCCTGCTTTGCCAGGTGACTGCTGACTCTTGAGTCAGGCTCCTCCAGCCTTTTGCATGTAATCAGTCCCAGGCAGTGAGTGTGTGCCCTCTGACTACTTGAGGGACAGTTCCCAGCAAGCATCCCATGGTTTACATGATGCTGGAAGAGAGTTTGGTCTGTTGCCAACCCCCCTGAGCTATGGATAACATGTTAAATATCTGCACATATATGATGCTGCAAGAAACATGTACCATAATAATCATATAGAATAGTTGTGAACATTGATGAAGGCAGTTTGCATGGCCTAATTGGCATAAAATTGTACAATCACAGTGCCTAAGTGAACAGAAAAATCATATAGATCATAGCCCAGGATGCACAGATGTGCATTCAGTGACACCTGGGTACCATTTTTACCAAAGGCAAAAGCTTTTACAGTACTGGCGACCAGTATCAGCTCTTTGTGAATCACCATTGCTCTCCTCTGGTGAGAATAGTGTACATGCTGCCAACCACTTGGACCATTCTAGTGTTAAGTTCTTTAGTGCGGGGCTCACTATGGCTACCATGATTTGTAGCCTGGCTCCTAACTCTGCTGTGTAAATGCAATGGAGGAGTGCCCTCTAGCGACCAAAAATAAAACTGCTGGCACCTAGCTGGAACCCAGTTTTGTCAAGGCCTGCTGTAGTGCTGGCCAGAGTGAATACTGTTAGTTTGCATGGGATCTCAATTAGGGTAGCTCCATCTCTAGGTGAGGAAAACTCATTTGACTCAGCCTCTGAGCAAAGTCGGGAGAGGTACCACCCCAGCATGTGCTCAAAGAAATTTGTTACTCTTTAACATGCCACAGAGTCATTGTTTTGCTGTACACCAGGGGTCTCAAACCTGCAGGCTGCATGCGGCCCCTAAAGCTATTTCCTGTGGCTCGCAATGACACTATTGTTAGCAATATTGTATGAAAGGATTTCAGTTGTGCTGCCCTCAGGCCAATGTACTAGTCCTCATGCAGCCATCGTGGTGATTTGAGTTTGAGACCCTTGCTGTACACAGACTAACATGGCTGCCCCTCTGGAAACTTTTGATACTGTCTCTCATAAACAAACTAGGGAAATATAACCTAGATGGAGCTATTGTAAGGTGGATACATAATTGATTGGAAAACCATTTCTAGAGAGTAGTTTATCAGTGGTTCACAATCAAGCTGGAGGGGCGTATCAAGAGGTGTCCCACAGGGCTCTGTTCTGGGTCTGGTTCTGTTCAATATCTTAATTTAATGATTTAGATAATGACAGAGAGAGTACACTTATGGTATTGTCCGCAAACTCTATGCTGGGAGGATTGTAAGTGCTTTGGAGGATAGGATTAAAACTGAAAATGATTTGGATAAATTGGATAAATGGTCTGAAGCAAATGGTATGAAATTTAATAGGGCAAATGCAAAGCACTCTACTTGGGAAGGAAAAATCCATTGCATGCTTAGAAAATGGAAAATGGCTAGGAAGGAGTAGTGTGGAAAGGGATCTGGGGCTCAGTGGAACACAAGCTAAATATAAGTCAGCACTGTAACACTTGTGAAAAGAAAAAAGCAAATATCATTCTGGAGTGTATTAGCAGGACTTTTCAAGGTTCCTTGAGTCTCTGATTCTCCATGGTGTTCACCCTCCTGGCCCATTACCCTTACTACTAATCTTGGGCCTGCTGAGCACCATAGGTTGCATTCTTTTGCGACTCCATCTATAGTTAGATTGTCTCCTCCCACAAAACATGGGAGTGCTACTAGGACATTAGATGGCAATTACTGTGCAATTACAGTAACAAGCCTCTGAGGAAGAGGATCTGTATCAGAAGCGCCACTGGCCCGGGAAAAGACCCAGGGCTTGGATGCTGGGACCCAGGGCTCGGGTCCTGTAAGCCCAGCACCAGTGACGCTCGTGATCTGTATGCTGAAGAACTTATACGGGTAGATATTTCCTTTGATTCACTGGCCAAGAAAATAGCATCTTCCTTATCAAACACAAAACTTGGTGATTACAAGACCTTTTATGTGCAGTTCTTCTTCGAGTGCTGCTCCTGTCCATTCCTTAGTAGGTGTCTGCACGCCCCGTGCACGGCACGCCGGAAATTTTTCCCCTAGAGTACCCGTAGGGTCGGCCGTGGCGCCCCCTGGAGTGGCGCCGCTGCCACTGCCTATATAGCCACGAGCCGCCCCGCCCCTCCTCAGTTCCTTCTTACCGCCCTGTCGGTCGCTGGAACATTCCCTGGCTTCGTGCTGCTTTGCACGTGGCTGCGTTATTCGGAGTACCCGAATTTTTTTTTTGTTGTTTATAGTTAGTTAGTGTTAGTTAGTTAGTTGTTAGTTGTTCGTGTTGGATACTTCGCCCGCCCCGGGCTCGGGGTCGGGCCATGCCGGGCTTTAAAACTTGCGGGCGTTGCAAGAAGCCCATGCCCATGGACGATCCGCATGGTGATTGCCTTTTGTGCTTGGGCGAGGCCCATCTCACCGAGAGGTGTAAAATCTGTCGTGGCTTCAAGCCAAGGACCCAAAAGGACAGGGTACAACGCCTGAAGCTGCACCTCATGGAGGAGGCTCTTCGGCCGGTCCCCGGCGATTCGGGGTCCAGCACGGCACCGTCGGTGCGCAGTGCACCGGCCTCCTCGGCACCGTCTGCGGCACCGAAGCCGGGCCGCACTAAGACGGCAGCAGCGTCTCGGCGCCGTTCCTCCTCCCCGGTGCCGACTAAGAGGAAGCGGGAGGAGACGTCCCCGCACCGTGCCCCGGTGCGGCAGGGAGACGGCCAGAGCCATGCTGGCCAGCCGGTCTCTGTATCCCCGGCGTCGTCTCGTGACCCTTCAGAGGCACGTTTTAGCCCGGGTTCCACGTCTTCGCCCACTCGAGACATTTTGGAGGAGGCCTTGGCTCTGCCAACTACGCCGGAGGCTTTCGCCGCAGCGCAGGCGCTTGCGGCACCTTCGGCCCCGTCGGCACCGTCGTCGACCTCGGCACCGCGTCCGGCACCGTCCCGAGGGAAGCCGGCTCTTCTGCTGAGTCGGCGCCGCAGTCCGGCACCGTCCCGGGAACACCGGCACCGCTCACCGGCACCGGCACCGCCCCGGGAGCACCGGCACCGCTCACCGGCACCGGCCCCGGTCGTCGCAGCGGCGGGAGCTCCTCCTGTCCGATCCCCCCAGCGGCACCGAGAGTCTCCACCTCGCCGTCCACGAGAGAGCCGGCACCGGTCCCCCGTACCGTCGGCGGCACCGCCATGGTCCCCGCACTCCTCCTCAAGTTCAGCGCCAGAGTCGGTGCTGGACCGCCCCCAACAGGTTGCAGGGCCTGTTCCTCAGTCGGCGCCGGCGGTTCCGCCCCCTCAGTGGCCCGGCTGGCAGTGGCCCTTCTGGACTCCCTGGGCCGTCCACGCATCTCGAGTGGGCGCTGTGCCCTCCGCTCGCTCGCAGGTTCGACTCCCTCCATCAGCTGCGCTAGGCGCTCCTCCCCCTGTCTACCGGCCGAGGACATTATTGAGGACGCGGACCCTATGGTCGACATTTTGCTCCCAGAGACCCCAGGCCGCGTGGCTCTGCCCTTTATTAAAACTGTGCATAGCACCACCAAGGCGCTTTGGCATACCCCGGCCTCGATTCCCCCTACGGCCAAACGCGCTGAGCGCAAATACTTTGTTCCCTCTAAGGGCTACGAACATTTTTATTCTCATCCTGCCCCTAATTCCTTGGTGGTTGCGGCGGCGAATGAGCGAGAGCGACAAGGTCGACCAGGGTCCACCCCTAAGTCCAAGGACTCAAAAAAACTGGACCTCTTCGGCCGCAAGGTCTACTCTACTGGGGGGTTGGAGCTGAGGATAGCAAACCAACAAGCTATCCTCAGCCGTTATGTCTTTAACGCCTGGTCCGCCATGGAGCGTTTTAGTGAAAACTTGGAGCAGGACTCCAGGGCGGCCTTCTCCGCGTCCATTCAGGAGGGCAAGGTGGTGTCTAAGGCCCTCCTGCAATCTGCTTTGGACGCAGCCGATGCTGCCGCTCGTTCCATGGCTACGGGGGTCACTATGAGGCGTTCTGCTTGGCTGCAAGCGTCTGGGTTGCCCCTGGAGGTCCAACACACTATCCAGGACCTGCCCTTTGAGGGGCCTGATCTGTTTCCCCCCC
>VOCP01049438.1:0-12032 GCA_007922195.1 Podocnemis expansa
CCCCCCCCCCAGGGGTCCTCAGACCCCAGGCTTGGAAGCACTGCTCTATATCACTTTTCACAGCCTAACCAGGGGTCTCAAACTTAAATCACATGAGGGCCACATGAGGACTAGTACAGGGCCGCATGGAGACTAGTGTGTTAGCTTGAGGGCCGCATCACTGAAACCTTTTCATACAATGATATTGCAAATACTGGTAGCAACAGTGTCATTGTGGGCCACAGGAAAAAGCTTTAGTGGCCGCATGTGGCCCATGGGCTGCGTGTTTGAGACCCCAACCAGTGCCTCCCCTGTGTAAATGGCTATTTTTAGTCGTGTGGTGTCCTGCTGCTGGCATCTCTCCCCACTATTGGCGTCTTTCCTCATCACAGGGAAAGGCTCTTGCTGTGGCCAAAGGCTCCAGCAGTTACTGTAGGGAGTCAAAGAAGGCCAAAATGTGTTTGTCATATCTAGAGATGAAGATGATTTAGAAGGATCATTTTAACCAGACTGGGGTGAGTATAGAGAGACAGGGTGAGAAATGGCAAGGGCATGAATAGAGAGTATATTCTCACAATACTAACAAGGAAGAAACAGCAGAAATTATAAAGATATTTGATCTGGGGGAAATAGCAGAGCCAGTAATTAGGGAATATAGTAATTATCTGATATAGTACTTGAGGTATATTTGCCCTGAACTCAGACATATATTTAATTTGCCATTAGTAATACAACTGTATGGAATGTCCCTAGTGGTTAATTTAGAATCTGAAATCTCATAGTTGTGTGTTATTTTAATTAAAGACTTTCTGTACCTGGCAGATGAAAGTAATTTGGCTTGAGCACAAAAGACAGCAGTTTCCTTTTAGCTGTTGTGACCCTGGGAGGCACTCAGTGCTGACTGGCAGGGGGCACACCCATATCATTACTCACATCAGGTCTGACACACTCATTGCCCCAACATACTGTTGTCATCTGTATGTAAAAGGCGTAAAGTAACAAAACCCAAACTGGTAACACGCAGGCCCTGCAAATCATTGGGGTGACATATATACAGGCTGGATATAAATGTGTGCTAGAAATATGTTCTCCAAATGTGTTTGGCAGGCAGTACATGAAGCCCAAGCTGTCCTAGAAAGGCTGGATGTTTAGTTGTCTGACCAGCCTGATCAAAGAGGACAATTAAAAATACATTTATATATAAAGGAAACAAAACTGTCAACCAGTTAACCAGTGGGGGAGGTAGCTGCTTAACACTTATGATGGGGCAAGGAGTGTGCACCCTTTGGAAGCCTTCTTGGAACTTGAAACAAAGACTATGAACTTTGGGATAATGTAAAGGAGACATAGAGCCAACTGAGTACTCCATCACCTGCAAGATAAAAAGGAGCAGCTGCATTTGAGTTCATGAAAAGTGGATCCTTTTGACCTGGGAGGCAAGAGTAGCTGAAAGCTGGCTGTAAATGTGAAACCTGCTTATACAAAGATTGTAACTTGCTGAAATGAAATTTGAGTCACTAGAAAACATTTTGTTTTGCTCACTTTTAATCATACCTGTCTTAACTCTAACCTATTAACACTTAAATCTTAGTTCTGTCTTCAAAAACTTGTTTTTGTTTTATTATAAAACCATCTCATGACTATATATTAATCTGGAGAGACTCAGGAACTAACCTACTGTCTCTCTGGAGGCAGCAATCTTAATAATTTCTATGTGTATCAACTGAGAGGGACTGGACACTGCAGAGACATCATAGGGGACTTTGAGAGTTGGGGTTCGCTGATTGTTAACATGAAGACAAGGTTTGGACTGGGAGGGTCCTGCATAGTTTGCTGGCAAAATAGATAACTCCTACAATAGGGAAGTGACACTGACTAAGAGCAGTAAAACTCATTTGGTGAGGCTGAGAGGGCTAATGCAGTGACTCACAGTTCTGCGTACCCTAAGAGAAGCATCATAGTTGCATCAGTGGTCCATTCCAGCTTCAGGTTTCAATGAGATCTACCAATAAAAAGTATTAGATGGCACTTAGATATTATTGCTATTATCATCATGTGATGGAGTGATCACCCCACACAGGACTGGAACAGGTTAAGGTGGCCAGATAGGCCAATTAACTCCACAGGCTGCACCTGGAGAAAAAGCAAGGGAGCAGGGAACTAACTGGAAGCAGGTTCAGCCGTGCAGGAACAGGCAGAGCCAGTATAAAGCCAGGTAACTGACAGCAGACAGAGACTTCTGGGAGAGGTCATGGGAAGGCAAATAGCAGTTATTTCCTGAGATAAGGAAGGAGTGAGAGACAGAACAGTGGTGTGCAAGAGAGGGAAGGGGGTGTGAACTTTGAGCTATTTCTCAGAGTGACCAGGAGGTGGTGCTAGAGTAGTAATGAGTGGTAACAAGTGGTGCACCTTGTGACTATTTACTGGAGAATGTGTGCAAATGGTTACCTCCATGCAAGAGGAGTTTTTCTCTTGAGAGATTCTGAAAGAGAATGGCTTTTTTCCAGCTCAGCTGTTAATGGGAAGAAGGATCAGATCTAATTTACCTATTACTAATAAATTGCTGCAATCTAAGAACACTGCTAACATTCAGAAGATGAAAGAAAACCAGAAGTGGAAGCAGAAATATCTATTTTGATAGAAGGGCTCATGATCTTCTATCCCTTAACCCAGGCGATGGAGTGTGCCTGAGGAATCACTCTTCTAATACCTGGGGACAAAGAGGTACTATTAAAAAAACAGCTGCATCCACGGTCTTACATGGTCCACACAGATCAAGGGGACACATTTTTTTTTTTTAGATAGCTGTTGTGGTGTTAGATGTTAGTGCATGTATTATTAGCTAGCTTTTATATGTATCTAACTGTTTACTTCTTTTCCTTAGGGGGGAAGATGTAGTGATATGCTTGTAGAAGGTTGTGAATTTAGAGATACTCCCTAGCATGGGCCATTGTTGTGTAAATTGGGAGACATGCCCCAGAGAAGATTTAACATGGCTGGTCCTAGGTACACACCTGGATACCTGTCTATATGATTAAAGTTCTATTCCTTACTCATTCAGTGGTATCATCTTTAATGAACCTTCAAGATCATTACAAGGCAGTTATCCTGTTTCAAGGGTGTAATAAAGATTATCGGAGAGACATTTGAGGCAAAGAGACAATGGAGTAGCAGTATGCAGAACCTTTGTTTAAAGAGAGTATATATGCCTTCCCAGACTGGAATTCACTATCTCTGCCTTTAGAGAAAGGGGATGAAAAACAGCAGGGACAAACTCAAGCCCTGACAGAAAGGGTCTTGGAGGAGTTTGAACAAATAAGGGAGTTCCAAGAGTAGATAGTAACCACATGGCAGGTCCACTGAAGAGTACCTGAAGTTCCAGAGGGAGAAATTCAGAGGCCTCATGGAGGAGAATGGAAACCTGCTCCTCATTATAGGAGACCTAAGCAGGATTGAGAAGATCCATAAGAGCTCTAGGGGAGAAGGTACTTGCCCACTCAAAGTTTGCAGTTTTGAGGAGGAAGGTATGTGATGGGGTGACTGCCTTCCATAGGACTGAAAGGGATTAAGGTGGCCAGGCAGGCTGAATAATGCCACCTGAAGGAAGAGCCAGGGAACAGGAAACTAACTGGATGTAGGTTCAGCTGTTGCAGGAACAGGCATAAAGACTGTTGTCTAGGAACAGACAAGGGCAGCTGGGAAAGCCTACAGCAGGGGTACTCAAACGGCGGCCCGCGGTCCACAATCCGGACTGCAAAGACGTTTCTGGTGGACTGTGGGCCGCCTATTTGCATGAAAAATCCAAATCTGAAGCAATGTTCCCTCTAAGACCATTTGAGTACCCCTGCAGCAGCTGAGCAACTCCTGTTGCCCGCTGCACTCCCCCCCACAGAGCCTGCTGTGCAGCACCCCCCCCTGCTCCCGGCGGCACCCCCCCCGCTCCCGGCAGCAGTCCCCTCGCTCCCTCTCCCCCCCGCTCCCACTCGCCTACCCTAGTTGCTTCTGGACCCCGATGAATGGTGGAAGGCTGAATGTGGACCGGCTTGCAAAAAGTTTGAGTACCCCTGGCCTACAGGAAGGTAGCAGTCAGTCCCTAGGAATCAGGGGAGGGTTTTGGAACTGGTATGTGTAATAAGAGAAAGGGAGCTAAGGCTGGTAGGAAGCAGGGCAGGGAAGGAGCAATGAGGGCTGAGAGAGGAATTGCTGAGCTGAGGGTACCTGGACTGGAACCCAGAAGAGAGGGCAGTGCTAGGTTTCCCTACCAGTAATTAAGGGAGTTGCACTATGGGGAAGTCAGAGGGAAGACTGCTTTGGATTGCAAGGGCTTTGCTACCATGGAAGGGGTGAACACACAATCATCTGGGCGGAGGACCAAGTCATGAAGAAGATACTGTGGTTCCTGCAAAGAGGTGGGCCTACAGGGTGAAAGGATGATGGGTAAAGCAAAATCTGAATGGGGTGCATCAACTGGCAGAGCTAATCCCTGGGGTGGCCAGCAGGTGGTGATATTGTGGTGAGTGCATCACTGTTGCACATCCTCTTAAAGCAATATGAATGAATAAATCGTCTGCACTTGTATTCATGTGGCTCCAATTAATTATACAGAAATTAAGCAAATGTAATGTTGACAAATACAAGATAGTATTCCGAGGAAGGAGTAAAATGAACCATGCATCTGCACTGCTTGGTTCTAAATTAACTGTAACCATTCAGGAAACAGACCTAGGTATCACTGTGGACAGGTGATTTCAAACTTTTGTTCAGTACGCAGCTGCAGTTAAAAAAGCAAACACAATGTTATGATAAATAGACTGAGATCATGCCAGTCTCTTAATTGATGAAATAATATCTGTAGTTCTGATCTCCCTATCTCCAAAGAGAAGCAGCTGAAACAGAAGGGGGTTAGAGATGAATGATCAGAGTTACTGAAAGAGGGAAAAGATTAGTACTGTTTCCAGAGGAGTCAAGGATAAGAAGATATGATGAAAGTATGCAAAGTTCAGAAAAGTGAATTTCTTTTAAAAATGTATTATTTATCTATGAACTGATGCACTGCAATGTACCATATTAATTGAAATGTGTATATTTATTTTAAATGCATTTAAAATGTTTGGTATTTATCTATACTATAATTACAACAAAGTCCCCATTCTAGTATTTCAGCACTCTTAAGTGTCCTTACAATAAACGCTTCAGTGGATTCTAATCTACTTCCTCAATCACATTACTGGCAATGGGGAGTAAGTGATGAAGATTAGTTTAAACCAACCCTCTAGTAGAATCTCTACTTAAGTCTTCCCTCACTACTTACAACCTCACCTGTCTCCTGTCCCTTATGAGCCATTGCCACATAGGTATTGCTTAGTATAGATGGATACTTACTAAGAATCTAAAACTGGGTCATCAAACAATATGTACTTGCAACCACTAGCTAAACTGATGATATAGAGTTAAGGCAAGCAATATGCAGATGAGACACAGCTAGCTGTATTTGTTCTTCAACACATACACCCACACCACAAAGAGAACTTACTTGTGGGATGGGATGAGATCAGATCAGGGTTGAAGAACAGCTGCTTGAAGCTGAACTGTAGGAAGACAGAGGTGATACTGGTGGGCAGAGGAAAGCATTTTGAAGCATTTTCAGCCACAATGCAGTTTTCTTTAGTTGGAGTTGTGCACTAGTGTGAAGTTGTGAATCAATTCAGTCTTTCTGAGGCGCACTCTTGGCTTGCTTGCAGACACTAAGATCTCCCATAGTACGATCCACAAATACTGCTCCTATCACCTCTGATGGCAAGGGCCTCCTCAGCCTGATGACCAGTGACCTGGTCCTAACTATTCATGCCTTTGTAACCTTCCACCTGGACTAAAGCAATGTAGTGTACTTGGACATGAAGCCATCAGCTCTTAGGAGATTTCAACTAGTACCCTGCAGCGGATGCTTTTAGCAGCACAGACAAGCAGGAGCACATCAGACCTGTTCTCTGCTCTTAATACTGGTGTCCTATATAACACTGAGTGACATTCATAGACTCGGTCCTTAACTTCAAGGCACTTGGTAGCCTCAGTCCAGCATATCTAAAACTCACCTAAAGCTCCAAGTGAAAACCATGGTCAACAATTCCACTTCTCAGGCAGAACCAAACTTTCTACCCTCAGACTAAGGCTTGTTTGTGTAGGACAGTGCTTTCTCAGGGGCTGGGCTGAGGCTGTGGAATGAACTCTTACAGGAGCCATTGCAAGCCTCACCACCTTCTGTGCTAATTTCAAAGAGTGTTTCTTTGGTGTGCCTTCTCTAAATTGCATTCATGGCCCTATGTGCACTAAACAAACATAAACCTAAACCCCAAACTCTAGCAAAACAGGACATTATAGTGCACTTTGAGGTGTATCAACCACTCCCACCAGAGAGGGAGCCCTTGGCTTCTTTAGCAGCTAGAAAGGCTCTCATGCAGGCTGCATGCTCCCTGGCAGGAAGCAGGGTTTAAAAGCCCAATAGAGACCTCAGTGTGAGTAAAAGAGGTGATAGATTGAATCCCAGAGCTTGTTAGGAAGATGGCTGTACTGCAAGGTATTGCTGTTTGGTGAGTCATAACATTGCTGGTGGGGCTTTGGTGTCATTGGGCTGCTCTGCATTGAGCCCTGTGGAGCCTGGCCAAGACCAAAGGGGCTTCAGGACTGCACTGCAGTTAAATGGTACTGCTTGGAGGAACCCTGCTATGCCCAGAGTGGCTCCAGGGCTGCTTTGAGGCTCAACATAGTGAATTGCTCAACCCTGCTGTGCCCAGAGGGATTTACAGCCTTGCTAGCAGGGTGGTGTTAGTAGGGCTTTTACCTGAGCCCAGTAAGGGTCCCAGATTGGGTTACTGCCTAGGGTGTTATTTCAGGGCCTGCACAGTATGCCTAGGGTGTTATTTCAGGGCCTGCACAGGGTGAAAGAGGTACCAAAATACCTCTTTTGGAAGACAGCCTCAGGCACCATCTGGTACATACACACACTTCTGTCTCTGGGGAGAGGGTGACAGAGTAGGAGCCCAGTATAAAAGGGAGCTGCAGAGCTAGCTCAGTCAGTTGGCCTGGGAAGCCCAAGGGAAAAGGTTCTCTCTTTAGCCAGCAGCAGAAGCCAACACCCTAGAAAGCTCATAGTAAAGCCCCTGTGAGCTGACCAGCACCAGGGAGGCTGAAGCAAAGAAGGAGGCCTGAAGTAGCAGTTCAGGAGCAAGGCGGCCTGGATGGACAGTGACTGAGACTCTGGAGCAGCAGGTCAGAGCCAGACAGCAGCAGGGGCTGGAGGAGCAGTCCAGGGGTAAAGATTCAGGAGTGGCCAGTGGCTGGGATCTGGCAGAGTGAGTGACTGCGTGTGGCTGGGGCTGTGGGGAAAGCAGCCCAGGGAATTAACTGCACAGTGTAGAGACTGGAGGGAAGCAGAAGGCCTCAAGTGGAGATACCTAGGGTCCCTGGGCTGAGGCATGGAAAAGTGGGTGGGCCCAGGCCCTTCCATGCTCCACCAACGTGACAGGTGTAAGAAAAATTATATGTAATCTCTTCTGTAGGACAGTGAGAAAGGTGCTGAAGTGTAGGCCTCGTTGGAGCCGTGGGTTGCTATGGTAGTGGGGTCGTTTCTCTGGCAAGTCATGTATCTAAGTTTCTTTAACAAGCGGCCTAGAGTTGATAGTTAAAGTGTGTTATCTCCCCTTTCTCATGCTTTTTCTCCTGACCATCTGAACAAGGAATGTAAGCTAGACTGTCCGTCTTTGTTCTAACTGAAAAGGGAGTATTACCTCCTATCTCCTGCTCACCCTTCTTGGCACCACAGCCTCACAAGAATGTAAGGTCAGCATCTCTAGGCAGAACTTAATGAGTTTGCAGGTACTGCGGCTGCCCAGGATAATGCAAATGATGTCAACAGTAAACAGAGGCGGGGATAATTATATGCATTCTTTAATCATTAATATGTATTTAATAATGTTAATGTAACCATATAAGGGTCTCTAAAACATTGTCAATCATGTAAGCATTATCATAGCATTATCATACTGTACTGGATAAAAGTGTTGTGATGCTGCCCCTCGGGGCTCTCTCTTGCACTCGAGTTGTTGGGGGGGCCTGCTCAGAGGGGCTAGCACTTCTTTGCTGCCCTCTGATGCAGTTCCTTTTGTTATTCAGCTGAATAATAAATCCTGAACCACACCTCGTTCTCTGCTCATTGGAGTCTCGGCTGGGAACGGGTCTGCTTCATTGGGGAGGCTCTGGTGTGCCTCTTTCTGAACTTGAGGGCCAGAGTTAGATTTTTCCCCCACACAGGAACAGCACAGGTGCCAAGAGCGGCACAGGTTTGGTAGCCCACTGGCTTTTAATTAGTGGGCTGGACAAGACCAAGCTGGACTAAATCCCAGAAGGGGTGGAGTTGAATGGCTTGGCCAGAGGGCTAAGACCCAAGAAATGGACTTGAGAGTGGAGTCTGGTGTGGATGGAGTTAGAGCACTGATCACCTGGTGGGGGACCACTTGAGCTATATCCCCAAATAATACCATCAGGAGGTGCCCCTCAGATGGGTTGAATGCTGAAAATACCTTACACGTGCATTATTGGTATAGTCATATTAGTCCCAAGACATGAGATACAAGGTGTGTGAAGTAATATCTCTTACTCTCAAATAACACCTGGAGAGCTCTGTGTATCTTGAAGGTTTCTTTCTCTCCAACAGGAGGCTGGTCCAATAAAAGACATTATATCACTCACCTTGTTCTCCTAGACATTACAGATGTCACTTAGGCCATGTCTGCACTAGCACTGATGTTGGCAAAATTTGTTGCTCACCCTGAGTGATATGCTTTGCCAGCATAAGCGCTCTGTCAGCAGGAGGCACTCTTAGTGACATAACTCCTGCCACTCACTGAGCTGGTTTTATTATGTATAGAGGAGAGAGCTTGCTGCTGTCTCCATACTGGTGCTACACCAGCACTCTTACAGCTGTGCCACCATAAACTTGGAAGTGTAAAAATGGCCTAATGCACTACTGGAAGGCACTTGGATGCTACAATAATAAGGACAGTATGAAAATCTATATAGAGTGGAACAAACAGATTGTCAAAGGGTAATTGGCCTCTTAAGAGGAAGCAGGGCATTGCAGTATGGGGGAATCTCAATCATCTGTGACTGATCACTGGCTGCACAATTGGGCTGAAGGGAAAAAAGCTGGATTCATGAAAGGGGCTACCTTCTGACCTCTCTCAACCCAAACTTGTACGGATGTGGAGGCTGGGAGCTCCTGCAGTATACACTGTAGCTGGTGTATACTAGAAGTGCTACATGAGCATGGCAGCAGTAACACAGCTATGCCACACTAGTGTGTTTGGGGAAGATGTTCTGTGCTGACAGGAAGGTGTTTCCTGCCAACATAATGTCAATGTAGACAGCTCATAGGTCACTGTGACTTACATTGCTGAAGGAGTGGCTTTTGCACCCCTCAGTAATGTAGGTGAGGTCAATTTTAAGCAATATTGTAGAATGCCCCTGCTAACCAGTGAGGGGCCAAAAAACAGCAGGGCATTTGCTTGCTGACCTCTCTGTCAGAAAGAGTTAAAGAAGGCTGAGCTCCAGTTAGGAAGGGATGGGAGTTTAGTAAAGAGCAAACTGGGACAGAAGATGAATTCCAGGTCTCGCTAAAGATGCCAGAGCTGAGTAGGAGCTTTTGTGTTAAGTTTCTGAGAATAATTTCAAACTGTTTGTTGTTAAACCAGTCCCAGGCATGAGTGGGGTTAGCCACAAGGAAGTCTATGTAGAATTTATTAAGGAGGCCTGGGAAAAGACAAATTAGTCAGACCTCCAAAAAGTGACGCTTGGCCAGGAGGGGCTTCTTCAAGGTGAATGCACCTTTTTACACAGCTCTAGAATGGCATGTTTCAATGTCAATCCATTGAGTGATGGGAGTAAAGATGACTTTTCCTTCATGAACAGGTTATTAAAAAAAGCACATATTTCACTGTAGCAGAGGGGAGCAGGTATGTAGCAGCTGAGGGGTAGCTGAGCGCCCGCACTCCCCCTACTGGCCAGAAGAGGGCCGGCAGAGCAGCCCGGGCTGGGGCCGGAACCAAAGGGAGGATTACAGGGAGCAGGAGGACTATAAAAAGGGATGGACCGGGCAGCCATGGAAGGAACCTAGAGGGAAGTGGCTGCCACTCTTGATAGACCTCCCTCCCCAGGAGCTGGAGACACCTGACAGGCAGCCAGACTCCATACCCCACAAGGGTGGGGGAGAGGAACCCTGGTTGCCTGCATCCCAGGAGAAAACTCCCCCAGGGAAGGATCTGGATGAGCTTCCCTCTGCAGAGAGCCTTGGCTGGTCCCCAGAGCTCGACACTGGGGAGGACCTGGACGAGCTCCCCTCTGCTGGGGAAGACAGCAAACCAGCTCTCCCAGACTCATGTGACCTGGAGGAGCTGCTGTTGGCTGAGGAGGCTGAGTTCCCTGCTTTGCTACCCGAAGACAGTGAGGGCCTGATGGGAATGCCCTGGGGATCCTACCCGGAGGACCGCGAGGACAGCGTACCCCAGGCATCGTGGGGAGAGGCAAAGGAAATAGCCCAGGGGCAACAGTGAGTCAGCGTGTTTTGGCGGGAGCCCCGCTGACCCAGTGGCACTTGTTGTTGCCACTGTTAAGGCCCTGGGCTGGAACGCAGTGGAGCGGGCGGGCCTGCGTTCCCCCTCCCTCCCCTGCTACCAGCTGAGCCATGGTTTGTTTGCCTGACCCCTGCTGGGGTTGAAGGCTTTGAACTCCAGACACCACTGACCTCACCCCTGCCGAGGTGAGGACTTGGCTACATTCACATATACACCGCTAACTTTTTCTCAAGGAACCGAGGCGAAAGGTTTCAGGTTTACACTTGACCCTCATGTGTGCTGTGTGGGAGGTGCATGAATATTATGTCAGTATACTAAAAGCGTAGGAACTTTTCATCTGGTTCACTGTGCCTTTGTATAGGAGCTTGTTGACACCCTGTGGCAGAATATCCCCAATGCTAAGCACAGAGAGGTTGTATATGATCTTTTTAATTTCATACTGTAAAGCAGAAATCATTCAGATTCTACTTCCTCTGTAAAACTACAGCATGTTCTTTTCTAGTTCTTGGACTTTTGATATTGCTATATTAAATTTCTCACACATATCAAAGCTACTAGTTCTTATTGAATGTCAGGTACCTGGAAAAGCTAGTCTTTTTAAAAGAACATGGTCTGGGCTTCACTATCCAGAAAAAGTGCACAAAAAACTTGTTCATGTTATAACTTTAAAACAAACAAAAAAATCAGTGGATTTCGTGTGTGTTTATAAAAAGAGAGCACACCACCATATTGTAAAACATTTTAAATGCTTTCCAGAATACAGTGGTATTGGGTTTTCTAGAAATAGACTGAATGCTCCAGCATAGCTCTTTTTTAACTTAAAATCAATTTTGCTCTTAAATTGGTCATGGAAGTTTCTTTCCTTGGAGTAGTGCTTTTTTATTCAAGCACCCCTTAAGTAAACCTCAGTCACAATCAGTCTCCTCACAAAACTTCCAGATGGCTGTTTCATATAAGGCAATCTGCTATCTCAAGTACTGCTCTCTGAAAAGCCCAGTGAGAATCAAGTGCATTTATTATATTCTGATGCAGCTTCCAGAATAAATTGTTTACTTTTTTATCTAATATATCAAATATTTTATACTAATTAATTCAGTTAGTGCAAAACTACAATAAAAACTTAAAGAACTAGCTGTTATGAAACAAAAGAGCATTTTGAGTGAATTAACATTCACCATAATGCTGACAAACTAGCACAATAAATTTTGCTTGTGGCTTTATTAACCAGCAAGTCAGCAAAGCCACTTTCTGCTGTTGCGCTTCATTAATCTAATCTAAAATTCAAAAAAAAAAAAAATTCTGTTTGGGTTTCAAATGAAATTCATTCATTGTGACTATATAAAATAGCAGCCTCTGGTCAGCACCCCCATTCCTGGCACTTATCATAGAATCATAGGGTTGGAAGGGACCCCACAAGGTCATCTAGTC
>ML682753.1:1342-13406 GCA_007922195.1 Podocnemis expansa
GTGGTTGTTGCAGTCTGGTTTCTGCTGAATTTAAATCTGCCCTGCTTTTTAGTGTAAGAGCATGGCAAGGCTGACTTTTAAGTTAAAGTATTTTGTTAGAAAGTGATTTTGAAAACTAATTTATAAAATTGTTGGGATCTGTTTTTTGCTTCAGTTAAATCTTCCCTGCTTCTAAGTGTGAGCACATGATGGGCTTTTTAATTTTTTTTTTATTTTTATTTATTTTTTTTTTTTTGCTGGTTTAGGGTCTGTTTTGCTTATTTAAAACTGCAGTTTTATTTTTAGGTTTTCTTTAATTTAGCCAGGGTCTTTTTTACTGTATTTTTGTTATTAGCCTGATTACATGGCAATGTGTTTTTAAGGCTTAAAATGTTTAAAAATATTTATTTATTTATTTATTTATTTATTTATTTTTGCTTATTTAAAACTGCAATTTTATTTTTAGGTTTTCTTTAATTTAACCAGGGTCTTTTTTACTGTATTTTTGTTTTTAGCCTGATCACGTGACAATGTGTTTTTAAGACTTGAATTGTTGGTGGGGTCTGAACTAACCCCTTTCCACAGAGGGCATGCCTAGGCTTCAAATCGTAAGATTTGAATCAGGGGTAACTCTAAGGTGTGGGTACTCACTGTCCCTGAAATAGAAGATTTTTAAATAGAAAGGTTAACCCATTTGAAAGTTGATAAGAACCTTTTATAATAATGTTGTCTGCTTTACAGATCTATCAAAAAATGAAAAAAAATCTTTGAGTTTGTCGATGACCAAAAGAAAAAAGAAAGAGGAAAATCCACCACCAATGACTGACAAAGAAATGGAGTGTTGTAAATATAATTTGTTTTTGTGTTTTTAATTAGATTTTGTGGTAAAGTTAAAGGGGTTTTATTTGATCATCTTTTTTTCTTCTTAGGCACGGACAGTCCTCCTGGTGCCCAGCTCAAAAGGAAAAGGGAAGATACAGCTGAAAAGGAAAATTTACCACCACCAATGACTGACAAAGAAATGGAGTGCTGTAAATATATTTTCTTTGTGTGTTTTTTATAGTAACAAATAGGGAGCTTGTTTTGAAAAGTTAATTTTTTCTAAATAGGTTATGTTTGACATCTTTTTTCTTTTTCTACTCAGCCAGTGACAGCTCCGCTGATGTCATTGTGGTCACAACTCCGGGAAAAACACCAAAGAAACAGAAAACCCATCCTGAGCCCTTGGCAACATCACCCATGCAAAACAGCAAGGGAGTCCTGAGGAAACAGCAGGAAACCCCCGAGTGCAGATACATCAAGCCCAAGGACAAAACCAAAAACTCCGGTACAAAGCACCACACCTCCAGTTCCTCAGTGGTCAGCACCACACCAAGCCCTGAGAGAGCTGTGAGTGAAAGCACACGCATTCACAAACCCGGAGCACATGCTCTAGGGGTTGTGAATCAAAAAACACGGAGCGAAAGCTCCAGCGCTGATAATTACATTCAACATCCACACCTCAACAGGACTGATGCAGTTCTCCAGTTCTGGGGAAAAATGATAGGTGAACATAACGCCTCATTTGGAAAAATGATAGGTGAACATAATGCTTCATTTGGAAAAATGATAGGTGAATATAATGCTTCATTCAAAGAGCTGATGTTTGCTGTACTGTCCAGGGTTCCAGAAGAAAGACTGACTGAAAACTATGTCAAAAAGGCAAATGTTCTCGATAAATATGCTCAAAAATATTTCTGCCCTCCTGATTGTGTTTTTGAATCTGCACAGCTAGTTGTGGGAAGGGGTACCCGACCTATTCAAAAAGGGGGAGGTCTTTTCAGGGATAAACGGATGACTGCCAAAAAGTTAAGGGCCAGGGTCATTGTAAAGATTTTTAAAAAGGCTAAGGCGGTGATGAGGAGAAAAAAACAAAAAGAGAGGCCCGCTAGTGACGTGCCTGAGAATGGGGATGTGGAATTTGACCCACGGGGTGGCGGGTTAGAAAATTCCCCAGACAGCTCTTTAGGCAGCTCACCATCTGCACCCTCCGAGTCTGGGGTAGATTCGGATCCCCACCCTGATACCTATATGGAGCGGGTGAGGAGTTGGCAGCGGGAATTACCTAGATTTAGGGGCACAGTATATAATGATGAATTTCGTTTTGTCAATCTTGAGAGAATCAGTTCAGCCAGACGGGTGGTTGAAGCTGTGCACAGGGGTATACAGTCGGTTCTTGATGAGATTAACAGGTTAGACCCACATGATTACGTTCAGTTACGCTTGGAGGGTCAGAATTTAACTAATCCTCTGTTTTCGGTGAGAAGGAATAGGGATAAGCTCTCTGCTGAAGATTTCTTAAACCACACTTCTAAACTGTTACAGAGTAATAGAGAGGTGCACGTCGATGGGACGTTACGCCTCGTTGTGACAGTTGTAAGAAACATGGGTGGGGGTGGCCGCAGGGTTTTGAATTCCATCCTCAACAGCGAAATTCTCCATAAAAAGAGGCAGTGCTTGGTAGACCTGACTTACGCTGACTCGAATCTGTGTTTTGCTGGAGGGCTTTTGGCCAGCATTTCGGGCCGCAGGCTTACAGATGCAGAACTATTAGATGGGGCGAGAAAGCTGCATCAAGAACTGGGGTGGTCAGATCAAAAAAAGGTGATGCTCAGTGACATAGTGGTGATTGAACAGCATTTATGTGTCAACATTCAGGTGGTACTTTATACAGCAAAAGGTCGTTGGGGTTTTTTTAAAACAGGAGGCCCTGTGTACCCCAAGACGTTTTTTGTCCTGCTGCATGATGAGCATTACTATGGAGTTTTGGATGTGAAAAGGTTGTTTGGGGCCAAAAATTATTGCAAGTTTTGCCACACGGTATACAGTCATGACCACTCTTGTAGATACCGCTGCCGTCTCTGTTTGAGAGAGACGTGCTCGGTAAACACAAGCATGGGTCGGAGAGATCTCAAGAGTTGCCCCAGCTGCAGGCTGTTTTGCCGGTCCAAAGAGTGTTTAGATGGCCATCTAGAAGCTGCCTCTAAAAACCAAGTCGAATGTCGGTTTAAAACTTTCTGCAAGGGCTGTGACTCTTATGCGGACAAAGGACATAAGTGTGAAGGCCGCCAGTGTAAGCAGTGTCACAGTAAGATCCCCCGTGGCAGCAAGATAGAGGACCACTTGTGTTTTCTAAACATTATCCAAAAACCCGAAAGGTCAGAAAAGTATATTTTTTACGATTTTGAGTGCATGCAGGAGAAGGGGTGCACGTGCCCAATTACATTTTTGCTATGTCTCTAAAGCCAGAAAAATCTTGGGAATTTAAGGGTGGCGAGTGCCTTTCTGACTTTGTTAAAACCTTTATTGGCAAAAAGTTTCAGAAGTACACATTCATAGCGCACAATTCCAAAGGTTACGATGCTTACTTTGTGGTGAAGGAGTTGCTAAAGGAAAAGATGGATGTGGAATTGATAACTCAGTGCAGTAAACTGATGTGTGTGGAAGTTAAGGCTCTGGGCATCCGTTTCATAGACTCTCTAAACTTCCTCCCCATGAAACTTAGCAAGCTCCCGCAGGCTATGGGGTTTGAGGATGCCAAAGGGTACTTCCCACATTTTTTTAACACTTTGGAAAACCAAAATTACGTGGGACCTGTGCCCGGGGTGGAGCACTATGGGGTCGACAGCATGATGCCCCAGGAGAAAGCAAGCTTTCTTGACTGGTACCGGGGACATCAAAATAAGACCTTTGACTTACAGAAAGAGCTCACGTATTACTGCCAGCAGGATGTGAAAATTTTGAGGCGGGCCTGTATGCTGTATAGAGAGGAGATCATGAAAATGACGGCAAAGTCAGAAGCTGTGGGTATGAAATTGTGCATAGATCCTTTCCAGTACATAACTCTGGCATCCGTCTGCATGGCCATGTACAGATTTATGTTTTTAAAAAATAACACGATAGCCCTTCTCCCCCCAGACAGCTATCACAGGCAGCAAAAGAGATATTCGACCCCCTCTATTCAGTGGTTGATGTACATTGCTCACAAAGAAAAGATAGAGATACGTCATGCATTACGGGGTGGGGAGTTTCCAGTAAAGTCCTACTTTCTAGATGGCTACGCCATCATTGACGGGGTGCCCACAGCCTTTGAGTTTAACGGTTGTTTTTTCCACGGCTGTATCACCTGTTACCATGAAAAAGCCCTAAACCCAATGATGGGGACAACTTTTGGGTTTCTTTATTATAAGACACAGTACAAGGCTGATTATCTGAGAAGCAAGGGGTTTGCAGTCAGGACACTCTGGGGACACGAGTGGGAGGCCATGGTAGAAACAGATAGGGAGCTTGCGGATTTTTTAAAGGAAGCACAATTACCCCAGCCTTTGGTCCCCAGGGACGCTCTTTTTGGGGGCAGGACGAATGCCATCCATTTGTATTACAAACCCAAGCCCGGTGAAGAAATCCACTATTATGATTTTACCAGCCTGTACCCTTTTGTAAACAAAACCAAAGAGTACCCCATTGGACACCCCAAGATCATTTCGGGAAATTTTGGACCTCTCTCAAATTATTTTGGCATCGCAAAAGTTAAAGTGTACCCCCCGCGAGGACTCTATTTCCCCTTGTTGCCTGTCAGAGTGGGCGGCAAGCTTATGTTCCCGCTGTGTCGAACCTGCGCGGAGATCGAGCAGCGTGAGACATGCACCCACACTGACGAGGAGCGGGCCCTCCTGGGGACCTGGTGCACGGTGGAGCTAAACGCTGCTGTAGCGAAGGGGTACACGGTGGTAAAAATCTATGAAATCTGGAATTTTGAAAAAAAAACTGACCAACTCTTCTCAGAGTACATAAAAATGCACCTCCGTCAGAAACAAGAGGCTTCGGGGTATCCCAGCTGGTGTACAGACAAGGAAAAACAAAAAAAGTATGTTGCAGACTTTCAGCAGAAAGAAGGGGTGAGTTTACGCCTCTCCGAAATTGTTTTGAACCCCGCTAAGCGTCAAATCGCCAAACTGTTCTTAAATTCTCTCTGGGGTAAATTCGGCCAAAGAACAAACTTGCCCAAAACCAGCATCGTGAGAGACCCCGACGAACTCTTTCAGTACCTGTTTTCCCCCAATTACGAGGTTTCATCCTGCGAGTTTATCGATGATGAAACTGCTTGCGTGTCTTGGAAGCATGCCAAAGACCGTTACTCAGTTCCCAACAACAGTAATGTTTTCATCGCCTGTTTCACCACCGCTTATGCCCGCTTGGAACTGTACAACCTGCTAGACAGGTTGCAAGATCGATGCCTGTACCACGACACTGACTCGGTGATATTTGTGCAAAGGGAGGGCGAATGGAATCCCCCTCTGGGGGATTATTTAGGGGATCTCACAAGCGAGATCCCACCAGATCAGCACATCACCGAGTTCATGTCGGCTGGTCCGAAAACGTACGGGTACAAGCTGTCGGGGGGAAAAGCCTGCCTGAAAGTGAAAGGGATTACCCTGAACGTAGCAAGCTGTGAAAAAATCAACTTTGACAGTTTGAAAGAACTGGTCCTGACCTATGGGGCAGGCTTGGGGGAAAGCGGCTCCAAAAAAAATAGAGGTGCTTCAGCCCTCTATTGTGAGGAACAAACACCAGTGGGAAATAAAGTCCAAGACCCTTAAGAAAACGCAACAAGTGGTGTACAACAAAAGGGTCCTCATAGAAGGGTTTAAAACGCTGCCCTACGGATATTGAGAAATGGACACACGGTGGAAACACCCCTTTTCTGTCATTCTCGCAGGGCCTAGCAACTGCAGGAAAAGTTATTTCATAAAAAATGTATTGGATAATGCTGAGCGAATGTTATCTGTCATGCCTGAAAACATCGTGTGGTGTTACAGTTGCTGGCAGCCTCTGTATAAAGAACTCCTCTGTAAATATCCCTTTATCACTTTTGTAGAGGGGCTACCCGCTGCTTTTGACGATGACCGGTTGTTTCCTACCAGTAAAGTAAATATGGTTATCATAGATGATCTGATGAACTCCGCTTGTGAAAGCGATGAAATTGAAAAAGCCTTTACCAAGTACGTACATCACAGGAACCTGAGCATTATGTATATAGTTCAGAACGTGTTTTGTCAGGGAAAAAAGAGTCGCACGATCAACCTAAACGCCAAGTACATGGTTCTGTTCAAAAACCCCAGGGATAAATTACAAATCGCCACACTTGCCCGGCAAATGTACCCAGGCAAGACGCAGTTCTTTCTAGAAGCTTTTGAGGATGCCACCCAAAAACCTTACGGCTATCTGGTGGTGGATTTAAATGCTTCCACGCCAGAGGCTTATAGACTGAGAACCGGTCTCTTTCCCCCAGACTGGCCTGTGGCTTACACTTTAAAAAGATCAGCTGGGTATAAAAAGAGATGAATCGTCGGCTGGTCCTTTTTTAACAGCAGAGACCGCCGGTTGAAAACATGTCTAGCCGTGTGAAAAGAAACCTACCCCTTCTAAAATTACTGAGCAAATCGTCCCCTCAACAAAGGAAGGCTATACTGTGTGCGGCTTCTGACGATTTAGTAGCCGCCATCTCAGAAATAGCGCTGAACACCTTAAAAGGAAACATACCTTTGACACAGAATCAAGTGCGTGTGTTAAAAAAGAGACGCACGTTGATAAAAACTCTGTGTAATAAAAGGATCTCATTAAAAACAAAAAAGCATCTGGTGAAGCAGTCCGGAGGATTTCTTGGACCTCTGCTAAGTTTCGCTGTCCCTCTGATAACTGGACTTTTGACTAAGCAATAATGGAGTATGCGGAAAAAATGTATCTGGTGCCTGGTCACCAGCTGGAGCAACTAAGGGCTCCCCCTCCACCGGAGGAAAATATCAGAAAGACCGCTACTCGTTTGCTGGATGGCGAAATGAAGTCTATTCTTCAAAGGACTGACTTAGATGAACATGAAAAGGCTAAATTATACGCCGCTGTGCTTCAAAGGTACCTAACATACGTGAAGCACAGTGATTTGGATCAAGGGAAAACAACTCCCTTTCTACCTGAACAGGAACAAAACACCCCTGCCAGCCCTCCAGAAACCTTTGACTCTGTTGCTCAGGAAGTGTTGGATAGCGTCGGTAAGCGTTATGTTAGAAATGCAATGGTGCTACTAAATAAGCTGGGGCAGGATAAAAACATATCTTCGTGGAACGATAAAGGGGCTTTTGTGTACAAAGGATCGGTGATTCACGGCTCTAACATACTCGACTTAGTCAGGGCCGCCACTCAGACACGCTCTGTTCCTAACAGACACGTGCCCAAAGGCTGGGATGCATTTATGAATGCCATGGCAGAGCTAAACGTGCCATCTTCCGTCATGGGCAACGCAGAGAACAGAAATCTTTTGGAGCGCCTGAAGGCTCCCCCAGCTGACACAGCAGCAGATCATGAACCTTTTTTCCCTTCCAAAAAACGAAAATTGTCTAAAAGACCCAATTGGCTCACTCTGTGATTTTTCTTATTTTCATGCTTAAACCAGATATTTTAAATGGTAATGGTTTTTCTTTTTCATGCTCTAAGCCGAATGTTTTTTTTTTCCCCACACTGTAAATGAAAAGTTTTAAAAGGTGATTTTTTTTGCTTTGAATAAAATTTTTGTTTACTTTTTAAAAACTTTTTGTCACGTGTATTTTTTTAAAAAAACAAACAAAAAAAAACCACAGACACAAGATGTCTTTAAACCCCACGCCTGGGGCGTTTTATTAAGTAAAAGTCATTGCAGGATACACATGTCTGGGCTTGTTGAAACATGTTTTGAGCAACCCCAGGCAAGCCCAAGAACTTTCTTACAAAATTCATCACCATACGGTCATTTTTTACCAAGTCATCAGAATACAATTTTAAAATCTGGTCAAAAGGCAAACCCTTGCTACGGTGATGTAAGAAAAACACACAGTGATAGCCACAAGCATCAGAACTGGGGTCCTGTAATTGTCTAGTCTGAAACACAATGTCGGTGGCATTTTTGTTTAAAAAGTTCATGATGTTTCTGGGGAACAACACGCTGGTTGGGGGGTGGCCGTATGAGTCAAAGAACTCTCCATGGTTGTTCTCTGCCAGGTACAAGGCTAACCAGTGTTCACCCGGTCGGTTGTGCGGATGCGTGTTGACCGCTAAACTCAGGGGTCTCCGTGTCAGTCTGCCGCCGGGGAGCCAGTCACTGGGAAACACATCTAAGAAAGTCTTTTGCGTGGCAGGGTCCGCCAGTAAGACACGTGAGAGCTGCACAGTGTCCATGTTCACATATAGTCGAACAGAACGTTTCTCCTCTGATTTATCTCTATCACGTTGTCAAAAACCCCGTACACGATCATGTTGACGGTGGTTGTCAAAGCATTGGCAAAACGTATTTCTGCTCTCAGGTTTCCCGTTTTGATCAAGGAATAGTGATCAGCGCATTCCTGATCAGGGGAGAGGTCAAAGGCAAACAAGGTATAACCCTGAGCAAACTCAACGCGTTCAATGAGCAGTGCACGATCTTTCATGTATTTACCGGCCGTTTGCACCAGATTCATATACTCCCTCACGCAGAGCCCAGCCTCGAAGTCTGGTTGGAGAGGCTTGGTGGGTATCTGTTCCCCGTCCACGTACAAAGCCAAAAAATTAATGTCATAATGCTTAAAGTTAAAGGGGTTTTTAGCATAACTCCCGCTGAAAGCGTCGTTATCCACAAACCCCAGGACAACCATTTTGGGTAGCTGTCCCAAGAACAGGTTTTCCTGGTTACTGACCCTGCTACCCGCAGGGATGCTAAACACTTTCATCCCCACACGGTCCACAGGGTATTTAGCATTAGCCGTGAGCAGGGCCTCTGCATGCCCCAGACGTACGCCTGGGGCTACCCGCACTTTCTTCACAAAAAGGGACGCTGATACAATGCGCAGTTTACAGCCTTGGGCTGCATCGCCCATTAAGCAGAAAGCGTCCTTATTGCGTGTCAGTTTGATTTTCACATCCACACCATTCAACAAAAGCTTTTCTTGAAAAAACAGATCACTGTGTAGATGGCCCAGCAGCTCTATCGTCCTGCTTTGGGCGGTCAGGTTTGCACGCTTCACAAACCCTAGATTCTCATCGTCCAGCTCCGCAGCTTCGTGTTTTCCAGGGGTGTCTTTATAAAACATGCCGGCGGAAAATTGCGTGGCAAGAGTCTCCTCGCTGTAATTGAGCACTGATTCTATAAAGGCCCTGTAGGGGTAACAGTTGTTGCTTTGACTTATGAGGCGATCCCCCAGCGTGACGTCCAGCTGACTGAAAATAGATGCTGCAGGATAGTTCACCAGACCCACCACGGCATCCCTGGCGATCGCGGTTCCATCTGCTTTGACAATCTTGCAACGAAGGTAAAGAAGGGTATTGTTTAAGTCCATGTAATCTATGCCGTTCCCCGCTATAAAGAAGTCCAGGGGCGCAGCCTCTGTAATGGCTGATAGCGGTGGTACTTCGATGTAGATGCTTTTCTCGATGCTGGTCTGCGTAGGGGCTATTTGAAACAAGTCTAGTTCCGACTTGGTGCACTCTTCAGACCCGCAGTGAACAAAAGCCATGCTGATTAAAATATATCTCTTTTGCCAGGTGTTGAGCGCCTCCTACGCTTTCCCTTGGTCTTTCGCTTCTGACTAGTCCTGCGTGCTACAGCTTTCCTTTTAAAAGGTCTGGGCGGGCCCATGCGTCGTGGGCGTGACACGCTTCTCTTTCTCTTCCTCCTTTTAATGTACATCAGCCCTGACCCCTCCTGTTCAGGCGGTTTTACCACCTTCTCCAAAACAGCGCGGGAGATGTTGCCTACCACGTCTCTAGCTATGTTTTGAGCAGCAGTTTTCACGTGAGGCTTAATAATCTCTAGCCCCCTCCTCAGAAGCGGTACAGCTTTTCTAAAGAGGCTGCGAAATATTCCACCCACGCCTGCTCCATACATCACGGGGGAGCCGTGGTAACCAGGAAGGGCATATCCAGCCTGGGCTTTGTAATAGTTGCTATAGATGGCGGGGTCACCGTAATTTTTTAGAATCACCATGGTGTTGTTTTTGCTTTACCTTTCAGAAACCACGCTCTCTCCGGGAACGCAGGTGCAGCTTGACGATCACCTTACCAAAGCGAAATGAGACGTGTCTGTTCTGGTCGGTCTTTATTTCAATGGCAACGGTGTCGATGTGGTGCTTACTGACAGGAACATAATGTGGTTTATCGTAGGTGATGGTGACAAACTCGTTGTTCCTTCCTTGGACAGGGACGCAGCGTAACAGGGGTACGGAGAAGTCCCCCACAAACTGGTGTTCCACGATATCTGTGTACAGATACAAGGAGTTGAAGCCTCCTGTGATGTCTGCAGAGAAAGGGATTTTTTTGACGCGGGTGTTGGGGTACATGCCCAAAATATTAGCCAACTCCCCACCGGTTGAAATCATATAAGCAACATCGGTGGACTTAAATCTAACTTTTCTACCCACAGGATCATAGTTCAGGGTCACCCCTGGTGTTTCGGGATGGCGACTCATGACGTTGTTCATGTGCTCCAGCACATCAGGTATAGAGGAGTAATAACCTCGTCGTAAGACAAAATTCCATTTCTTATCTTCACAGGTGATTTCAAAAGGGGCGTCTTCACTGATGTTGTTCCAGCTGTGAGGGTATTGTATTTCCACCAACCCCACCTCCCAAGCACCCGGGAGATCCAAGGGTTTAATTAGTTGCACGGTAAAGTTCGAGCTGGTGTTTTGGGGAAATACCCGAGAGCTGGCGTTGCTGGGCAAAGTGATGTAAAAACCACCATCGCCCATTTTCTTTCACGCTGTCTTTATTTTTGCAGGAGTAATCTTTTGCGTCTAAACCTCACAGAGCTGAGACGCTTTCACCCAGCTGTTAAACTTCTCTGGCCACCCCAACCATTTCACCAAGAGCTGCTTTTTTCTCCCTCTTCCTTTCACCTCTAGAACTTTTTCAATCCTGTAAATCCTGTCAAGTTTGGGATTTACTTTTTGTAATTCTTCAGGGTAAAAAGATCCAGCCACCGTCTCACCCTCGTAATCTCTTAAATGGTATACAGGTCTCTGGCCCTTTGTTAAGGCTTCGTCCACTATGAATATCTCATCAGTAAACGTTTGTTCATAACCTTTCTCAAAAGCTCCTTTGGTTTTAGATAGTCTCACGTGGTCGCCTTTTCTAAAAGGGTGGGCAACCGGTTTTACTTTTAAATTGTCTCCGTATACTGTTTTCCAAACCTGGAGGGAATTCGAGGGTGTAACATCAACAGGCCTGGCCTGTATGGTTCTGTGAAAGCTCCAGTTGTAACTCTTTATAAAGTCAGGTAACACATCGATGTAGCGAAAGGTGTTGTGGGAGGTAAAATATCTCCACATCCTCGACTTTAAAGTTCTGTTAAACCGCTCCACGACCGCCGCTTTGACCTCATTATTAGTCACAAAATGGTGGACACCGTGCTGCTTAAACAGCGCACTTACAGGTTTGTTTAAAAATTCTTTTCCACGATCAGTTTGTAATTTTTGAGGGATGCGGCCTTCACTGAAAATAGCTTTAAAGGCCTTGGACACTTCACTCCCTGTCTTGCCTTTGAGGCCTAAAGCCCAGGCGTATTTAGACAAAATGTCTACCACTGTTAAGATGTACTTAACACCGCTGTTGTGTTTAGAGAACCTTTGCATGTCCACCAAATCCGCCTGCCATTGCGCATCCACGTCTGAAACAACCGTCTTGTTTCTTTTAAAACTTATTCGAGCTGGTCTGTGTAAAGTATAAGCATCCTGGTCCGAAAGCCAGGCTGCTACCTCACCCCTGTTCAAAGTTTTACTTTGCTTTTTGGCTGCCTGGAAAAGAGCATCCACCCCTCCAAAGCTCCCGACTTCCCCGGGGCTGTAATATATTTTTTTTAAAAGAGCCGTCTGCTCCGACATGGCTGCCACCCCAACGTGTTTTAACCGCGCAAGTCTGAAGGAGACACGTTCACATTAACAAATTCAAATGACTTTTTTTATTAATCACCAGATTTAAAACCACCCCTCATTTACAGTGTCCTGCAAAAACGTTCACCAGCCCTTGAAGGAGTCTGAGCTGCTTC
>VOCP01049469.1:0-11264 GCA_007922195.1 Podocnemis expansa
CAGAATAAGTCTTGGGTGACTGCAGCTCACCATTGTAGGCATCCCTAGGCCGTGCATGCTTCCAGGACAATGTCCCACAGGACCCAGACCCAGAATCCAGCTGACAGTCGGGGCAGAGGTGTGTGCTGCAGACAGGCTGCATGCAGGGAAGGCCAGCAGGCAGCGGGGGCCAACCCTGTCTTGTGTTTCCCTCCAGCAGTTCATGCAGCTGCCCACCATGCTGCTGCACGGAGTCCACCAGCCATCCCAAGGCAGAAGAGGAGGAGGGGCCGCTGGACGTGGGAGGAAATCCTGGCCAGCCTCTTCAACCTGGGCCACTGAGCAGAGGACTCTGCCCAGGCTTGGAGACAGCTGCAGGCCCGTCACCAGGATGCTGACATCCAGCTGCTGCAATATGTGCTCACCACCAATGACCATGTGGTCGCTGCACTCGAGTGGCAGGCTGTCGTGATGGAGCGCCAGAGCATCACGCTCCAGGCCCTGAGGATTGCGGTGCAGGACGTTCCCACAAGTCTCCGTCGCATCACAGCGCACATGGTACCCCCACCAGCTGAGGGAGGGCCACACAGGGACACCTCATGTCCCTCATCGCAGGCACCCCCAGTCCCGGGGTGTCCATGGGCAGGGGCATGGGATGCCACCCCAGGACCCCCACACAGGCCCCCATAGGGAGTCCCCTCCCATCCAAACTCCCCAATCCCATACCCCAATCCCATCTCCCAGTTTCAGGCCCTCCCCCAGGTCTCCCCCTAAAGTTCCACATCCTCTTACCCTACCCAGCCCTTCTTTGCCCCAATCCCCCATATTATGCTAAATAAACAGTTTGTGACAAATATTAGTCCATGTCAGTGTTTTTATTGGGTGTGGTTCACAGTGTGGGTGGGTGGAGGGGGGTGGCTGTGGTAGAAGGGGGGAAAGTGTGTTGTGGCAGGGCAGGCCTGCCCTTTAGAGTTCCTCAGTGACAAAAGGTTCATCAGTGTGTCACAAACTGTGGTTGCCCTTTGTGATGCTTGCTCCCTTTGGGCCACAGGTGCAGGTTGCTCATATTGGCCACCAATGAGCTGTGCCTCAGCCTCCCAGGCAGCAGCAACAGCCTCACCCCGTAGCTTGCAAAAGTTATGCAGGGCCACGCAGGCGCTGATGACCTCTGTGGTCATCTTCTCTGCAAGGTGGAGGCACGTAAGGAGGCCCTTCTATTGTGCCTTCAGCCAGCCAAATGCCCGTTCGACTCACATGGTGGTTGAAACGCTGCTGCCTGGCTTTGAGGGGCCCTGTGTACAGGGGCATGAGCCACGGGTGGAGGGGATAGGCTGCATTTGCGACAATGAGGACGGGCACCTCTACTTCCCCGACAGTGATGTTATGGGGGGTGGGGGAGAAGTTGCATCCATGCCCCGGTACAGGGCAGAGTTACGGAGGCCCCTCACATCATGCGCCCTCCATGGCCATCCCACATAGCAGTTTTGAAAGATGCCTGATGGTCCACAAAGGCCTGCAGGATAATGAAGTAGTATCTCTTCCAGTTCTAGTACTTGGCTGTTTGGTGCTCCAGGGGTCTCACAAAGATGTGTGTGGCATCCAGTATCCCAGCACAACTGGGAAACACAAGGGTGGCCATGCTGGCAAACGTGTCCTGCAGCTCTCCTTGGGTGACAAGGTGTGGCACTGGCAACCTGTAGCAACACATCACCAATAGTGGACCGCTCTATGCCGAAGAGGTGTGCCACGGACCTGTACAACTCAGGAGTGACCATCTTCCAGAGAGCGATGGCCACTCTCTTGTCGACAGGGATAGCTGCTCTCATGACAGTGTCCCTTTGGCATGGGACCAGGGCTAGTTCTGCAACCAGGTGGTTGAAGCTTATGTGGAGATTCCTCCGCCATTGCTTGTCATCCCAGGTTCTGAGCACTACCTGCTCCTGCCAGTCTGTGCTGGTCTCCTATGCCCAGATCTAACGAGGCACATAAGGGGGGAGGAGAATTAGGGATGCTCTGAGGCTCACTGAGATGATAGCCTGGGGAACAGCTTGGGCATCATCAGGGTCAGAGAACAGAGTGTCCCACAGCAAGATGACACGGTGCAGGTGAGCAGTGGGTCTACTCACAGCACGGCAATGGCTAGGAAACTGGGGAGCATCCATGCTCTGTGTCTTGCAGTCTCCTGCTAGCCAGAATGGACAGGGAGGTGAGGTCACTTCCTGCATTTATGGGATTGGCCAGGGGCATGCCACAGTGAGGAGGCCATGTTGCCAGGCCTCCCATGGTGCCCGTCTCCTGAATCGAAATAGCAAGTTCTGTGTGTGGACTTGCAATTTTGATCTGAGACGTTTTGCTTATTTCAATTTAAGTTGTTTTGAAATTTTGATTTATTTTGAATTAAGTTATTTTGATTTAACTTATTTCGAAATAAGTGCCAATCTGTGGATATAGCCTTTGATTTCTCTTAGGGCCACAGGCAGCCGCACATGGGCAGAGCTTAGGCTATGGAAATTTCAGTGGAAAATGATCAGTAATGTATGAAAACCCACTCCCATAAATGGATGGAAAAGAAACAAGCTATTTTGGATCAAATTTTTTCCTGGGTGCTGGGCTGGAATGTTTTTAATTCCAGCCAAGCTCTATTTCTAACCCTGGACTTCTTACATGTGAATTTACAGACCTCATCCCCTGGTCACGCTGAACTGACAGATGTAGTAGCAGAGACCTTGTCTGCTACCCTTAAAGAGGAGCAATAAGGACAAATGTCAGTGTGCTGCAACACCATGAACCCAGGGGAAATGTTGTTTGCTTAGTTAGTTGCAAAACCATGCTCAATCTTCATTTACTGGATTTACTTATCTTTAATGATTCAAAGGATGCTACAACCCCTGAGCACAGAGAACAGACAGGATGAAGACAGATGGAAAGCCCAACAGGCATGGGCTGCCTTCAGAGCTAGAAATCCTAACAAGATGAAGGAGGAAGCACTGAAGCTGACCTGTGTGTTCTGCAATGACATCATCCATCTGCCTTTACCAGAGATTGGCATAAAATTATTCTATTTATCAATATCACTTTGAACATGATAAAAATCAGTCCCTCACGGCCTCTACATGCTTTAAAGTCTAAAAGTATTTCCCAGTATACTGCAGCAGTACAGGTAGCTGTGGGCTTTCATATTGAAAGATCAGGTCATTGATCTATAGCTTGCAACAGCTCATTGGGGAATAGAGGACACATTCCTGTTTCTGTCATTCATTGCCAAGAAAACAGTTGGCATTATTGCCAAGAGACAATCTGAGACTCAAATGGTTCAACATAAGCATCTTTCACTGTCCATGACCTGCACAATGTCAGACTTTCTGAATGTATAGTCAATGACACAAGGGACAGAAACATCTATTTCAATCATCTATACTTAGTCTGGGCAAAACTGAGGTTAAGGAACTTTACTTAGGAGATCCAGTGAGTGAGCCCGAGAACAAACCACTCAACTAGAGTGCATGTTTCAAACTAGGCCTGCAGAATCAGTAATTCCATCAAGAAATTTAGGGTGGTACCCAAAATAACTGGAATAGTTTTTAAAGTAAAAGTCTGAAAAATACACATGTTTGGGGAATTTTTCATTTGACTTGTTTTACAACCTTTCACAAAAAAATGATTCATGGTTTCTAACTTTCTGCAAATCTTGCCCCCTTCCCCACCAGCAATTTTAAGGACAGATTCTCAGGTAGCCTCTGGATCCATGATGTTGGGGCTTTAAGAAAAATAGGAAATAATGTGACACCTCTAATGAAATTACAGAAGTCAAAGCTGTCGGCCACATTTCAAGACAAGTACTCACATATGTTGGTGCTGAAGATAAATTATTGGAAATTTTTGGTCACAGAGGTTGTGAGTGTCAGAGGTGTTTTTCCCATGATCTGGGGGACTTAGAGCACGTGCCCTCAGTGTCAAGTCCGTTTCCCCACTCTGGAACTCTGAGTGCAGATGGTGGAGGCCTGCAAAAGGCCTTAATAAACAATGGATCTGAAGCCTTGTCTATAAACTCTCCAAGGCCACCAATTTCCTGGCCTTAGAGTCATAAAACTGCCACCACCCAAATGTAAAAACCTCTTTAAACCCAGGAAAGTGCACTTAGGAATTCCTTCCAGCCAGGTGCACTCAATCACTTTTCTTCCTTCCTCAGGAGGCTGATTGATCCCCAGCTCCGATATCAGCTGAAAACGGGACACAATCCCCCTTATTATTTGGTTAAGTACACAAAACCTCTGTAATTTTTCCAATGCACTCTAGGTGTTTAACCAGACCTGGGAGAGTGACAGCTCATAAACAATGTTCAAGAAGATACATGTTTCTTCTTTGTTCTCAGTGGTATCCACAGGAACTCTGAGCTCTCAGCTGGCATCCATATATCTCTTTACATAAGATCCAACCAATCCCCTAGCTCTACTCAAAAAGAGTCAATTTATAAATAAAGTTCTCAGCTATAGTCCCACTCCTGCAATAAGATGTTATCAGTTGTTGAGAGAGATCAGTGCCTCTTTCCCTGTGTCACCAGTGCTGCTCCCTGATGTCATCCTTCACTTGATAAACATTCTGCTTATTCTCCCACGAATAGATTTGGTTTTCAAGCTGTAGAGGATTGGGTTCATCAGAGGCAGGATCAGTGAATGGAGCATCCCTGTGACATTCTGAACCAAAGGAGAAGAGCTCTTCCCAAATCTGTATATCACTGAAAAGAAAATTGCTGGCATGTAGTGTAGCAGAACAACACAGATATGGGAGACACAGGTGTCCAAGGGTTTGAGGCGCTCCTTGTGGGATGCAATGCTCCACACTGCTTTGAGGATCATCACATAAGATAGAAGGATGAGCAAAGAGTCCAAGCCAAGTGAAGAGACTGTTAAAAAGAAGCCATAGATGATGTTGACTTTGATATCAGAACAAGCCTTCCCCATGACCTCTGGGTGCACACAGTAGGAATGGGTGAGAATGTTGTCTCTACAATATTTGTGATTTTTCAGGAGAATGGGGAGTGGGGATGTTAGGATCACCCCTCTTAACAGAGACATCATTCCCATTTTGAGTATTCTCGGTGTGGTTAGAATGGAGGTATATCGCAGAGGGTTACAGATTGCAACAAAGCGGTCAAAGGCCATCAACAGCAGCACAGACGATTGAGTGAATGTGAGCGAGTGGGTGAAGAACAGCTGGGTAAAACAGGCATCATGGCTAATTTCCCTAGAGTTAAACCAGAATATGCCGAGAGTTGTAGGCATGCTAGAAATTGATAAGCCAAGGTCTGTGACAGCCAACATAGAAAGGAAAATGTACATTGGCTGATGGAGGCTTGGATCAGTTTTTATAATGAACAGTATCACTGAATTTCCTAATATTGAAGAAACATGTATTAAGCAGAAGGGAATAGAAATCCAGACTTGGATGTCTTCCAGCCCGGGTATTCCAGTGAGAAAAAACACATCATGATGTAACATCGTGTCATTGACAATTGACATAATGTACTCAGCAAGTTCAATGAGTTTTTAATCTTTTTTCCTGAAAGGAAAAACAACCCAATATTAGATTATATTTAACAAAAAAAGCCTTCTGCTCTAAGAGCAGGACGTCCTGAAGTCCAGCTGAAAAGATCAGCAAAACTATACTTTTGTATTTACACCTACACATCAGAAAATCAAAGCTATAGTCCATCAATCCAGCCAACTGGCTGATACCATATGCTTTGGAGGAATGGATAGGAAGCCCTAGTCTAGACAGCCCTGTGCCCGGAGAAATGTTCCTCCTGCTAGACACTATGAGCGGATTTTACAGTTTTTATCAGGAAAGTTGTTAGCTCTCCCATGCCTTAAAAAAAAATCATCACCACTGTTGTTCATCAGGTTTCGAGTTCAGTAGCCTTCACTTCAACAACATACACCTAGATTTATGAGTGTAAATGTCACCAGAACTGGATTCTGGTTAGCTTCATTTATCCAAGCACTCTCCAGGATTCACTCTGACACTCAAGGATCCCTCCAAGAGAAGCTGAAGGGCTGTCTGGGGCGTGTGTTTGTTTTATCCAGAAAGGTCAGTCATCATACAGCTATTCTAGTTCTCCTGATCGTACCCCATTCTCTCCCTGGAGAAGGGGCCCATAGATATTTGGGATATTACAAACTGACACAGACAGTCACTTCATCTCACCGGGAGAGGGATGGCATCACAAATAGTGAATACTGCAAATGTTAGTTTTCATCTATATGCAGTTAAGTGTGCATGTTACTTCAGCCATGTCATGAAATATGGCAGCAGCCTAAGTTACACACTTCCACTATGTATGTAAACCCCTTTCCCGCACCTCATCTCTACTCTTTCCTGAAACAAAAACCTTTGGTACAGTTGTTCAATGACTTTTTGGAAAGTGTCACAGAAATATTGAACAATTACTGCTTACCCATCTCTGAATGTAAGCATTAGAAAGAGCTTCAGGTCTGTTACCAGCAGACAGTTGGTAGAAATCATTGTACAAACACAATGCAAAGAGTATTTGGAACACCTCTTAAAGAACCTAAGGTAAAACGATTAGTAGGAAATTTCCAGGGGAGGGGGAGTAATTGTGTTAATCAGTGCACAACAAATGTAACAAGAGTCCTGTGGCACCTTCAAGACTTAAGAAATTTCTTTGGGCATAAGCTTCCATGGGTTCCTGCAGAGGTTCCCTCCACTCTGCTCCTGGCTTTGCATGGAATGAAAATTTGGTTTGTAAATATGGTGGTAAGATGAAAAAGTTTTGCCCTTAAAACATACAGAACATCCTTTAGGACACTCATGAAAATTCACTCTCTCCCCTTGGCTCTTCCTTCAATAAGGTTTCTAACGGTAGAAAAGGACTTAGAAAGTAGCCTAGATCATTTGTATTTCAAGAGAAGTGGAAGAGACTGCCGCCTCTTTGCTTTCATTTAATTGCCTGTCAGCAAAAAGAAGTCTGGGGAATGCTTTGCAGCCAGTAGGTCCTTTCTCCCATTAATTGCTGCTGCTTCCATGCAGTTTCTGCGAGATCAGGCTGTAGACTTTACCCAGGGGTGGCATTTCACAGATACCAGTTGAATCTGCAGGGTTATCTCAGTTAACCCACAGTATACTACAGCAGAAGTCTCAGTCTAAAGGGGGGGGGGATGATGCTGAAACCAGTCACTTGACCTCCAGGGAGGGGGCAGATATGCAGGATGCCTTTAAACTGTAAAGAATTTTATAGGGCTTATTAGATCCTTCACCCAGTCAGGAAACAAACATTTATGTGCCTTGTCTGACCAGCTACCAAAAAGAAACACAGCTCTGAGTTCCTGCATTTAAAATAGAGCCAAAGAGAAACATGCTTGAAAATATTCTGGCTGATGGAATTTCCAGCAGCAGAGAAAGCCAAAGTGGTTTGGGAACTACTCATTAATACTCCATAGGCTCTAATCTGGCCCGGGGAACCTAGCCCACCTAAAAGTGGAATCATTTTAGAAAGTCTTATGCAGACCATCGGGATTCTCACAGTTCAAGCTCCTTATGAGTTTGGTTTTTTTGTTTGTTTGTTTGTTGTTGTTGTTGTTTTGGTTTGGTTTGGTTTTTTTTTTTCTTTTTATCTCTGGCAGAATCCCCTGTGTCTTTTGGGAAGTTGGAGAGGAGGGTCCCCAGCTATCTAGGTCTACCTCCTCTCCAGCTCCTGTCACTGAATCACACCCACACTATGCCAAAGTCACCTGCCTCTGCACAGAACATCTGCCCATGTCAGCAGCTGGCAGCCTTTATCCTTCCCTTTGTGTTAGAAAGATTGAAGGAGAGATACTTGCCAACATACCAGTACCTGCAAGAAGGGGACCAGCTGCCAAAAGTGCTATGCACCTGAACGGACGAGGATTCAGCAGAGAAGTGTGTCTGCTCAGCCAAGGGTGCAGCTGTTCTTATGCATTCTGTTTGCCCGTTTCCTTTGGGGGCAACTTGGCCACTTGGGACCCTCAGCTCATTAGTTGAGAGTGTGCCAACCTTAACTCCATCACTGCCAGGGTGTGTGGCAGCATTATCCCCACCACTCAAAGGGCCTGTCCCACTAGCCACAGTCCACAAGATCTGCTGAAAAGTTCATTGTACAGAGCAGGGGAGATGGGTGAAGATGGGAAGTCTTCGAATAGCTGATGAAGCACAATCTGGGCAAGAGGTTCAGACTTTTCCATAGCCAGCACTGGACTGCCACAGTGCCAGATTAATTTTTGGTACTAGGGAAATGGAGGAAAAATGGCCCCCAATTTCTCCTGAGGTTCCAGGCAGCTGCACTGGTGCAGGGCCATGGTTACTGAGCTTTCAGTGAAAAAAATCAGTCACCTAGGAAAACACACTCCCACAAATGAATGAAAAGGGAACATTTAAGTCTGGACCAAAATTTCTCCTGGGTGAGGGATGGGAATGTTAAGTTTTTCTGCCCAGCTCCAACTCAAACTCCAAGCTTGTGACATTGCAAGTCTCAAACCTCACCCCTCTTGCTACTCTGAACTCAGTGGTGGTAATGACAAAGACCTTGTCTGCTGCACTGATGGAGGATCATTCTGGACAAACGTCACTATATTACAACACTGTGCATCCCATGGCAATGGCACTTACTCAGGAAGTCACCAAGCCACCCACAAAATCTTGTCCTGCTGGATTTGCTTGTCTTTAATGATTCAAATAACAGCAAAAGCCCTGACCACAGGTGGAGTGAGCACAGAAAGAAACTGGGTGGACGTGGGCTGATTTCAGAGCAAAGAATCCAAACAAGATGAAGGAAGACACACCGAATATAACCCAGGTGTTCTGTGATGTCCTTGTCCAGCTGCCTTTACTAAAGAATAGAATGAAAATGATTTGTGTTAGCAACGTGGGATCTGACTCAGTCCCTAACTATCTGGAGTGGCCAAGGAGGGTCTTGGATTTGGAGCAGCAGGGCTCATGCCCCAAATGTTTTACACCAAGCCCTGACCTGTAAATGCAGGTAGAAGCAGTGGTCTCTCTGTTCAGTTAAGTGCTCACACATGTTGGGATGGGAGTGGGTTGTTTTCAAATCCCCTGCCAGGCTGGGCACTTAAAAAATGACTTGCAAAAAAGATGAAGTGTTATAAATGTTATCCATTTTGCAAGTCATTGCCTTCTGCAAGTCTGTGTACTGAGTACACTTTAACCCTTTACCACTCAAACTGTCTGAATTTCCATGGGGTTGTGGAGAGGCTTTTCCTGTTTTCAGGAGGGTGCAGTGTCTGAGCAGTGAGCACTAGGAGGGGCAATGGTCAGCGCGTCCCTCTGTGCTCCAAAGTGCCACTGTACCTGGAGTCCCTGAGCCCCAATCCTGTCTGCGATGGGGTTCCTACCACTCCCCGTCATCCCCATCACTCCCCACTGTGTGTCCTAAATATTGACATTAAGATATCATGATGTTATTGTATTGCTTATGTTGTTTTTAGTGATGTCAGTAAAAAGTTTACCATGTCAATTAAAAAAACAAAACAAAACAAAACACTTCATCTCTTCATATCAGTACAAACTAAAATGCAATTTTGACAACCATTGGTCACCCTGTGGAAATGTTGGGTTGACCAAGGAAAGGGGGCAGTTTGGGGCAGGGATGGACTGATGGGGGGTGGTGACGTAGGGGTGGCCATAGCAGAGGATGGGGTCATTGAAGAAAGGGAGCAGGGTAAATGGCGAATGAGGGAAGAATGGGGGGGTTAAGTTGGGGTCTCAGGAGGAAGATGGCATTCACACAGGAACCTGATGGGAGGAAAATGTTGGCTATTAGAAAACAGAGATGCGAGAGGAAACTTTGGGGCTGGGGTACATGCAGTGTTAAAATATGTCTCCCTATGTCTACATAGGGGTTATTGGGGGAGGAAGCAAATGAGGAGTGGGGGGCTGTGAGAACTGGAAGTGAGGGGTTTCATGTAGGGTGAGAGGAAAGTAGAAGCAGCTGGAGGTAGTGGAGGTGGAGGCTGGACCTGACTCAAATGGGCTCTATTATGGGGGGATGTTTCGGGGTACTCATGGGGGCTGATGAGGTGGTTCACACCAGCAGGCGTGTACATAGAAAGTCTGGATAACTGGGATTTCTCAGGGGGTATAAGAGGAAAGTATATCAGGTGTAGGGTGGGGGTGTATATGAGAGGGTCTCTGCTGTGTACCTAAGTAACTTGGAAATGAAATGGGGGCAGGAGTGCTCAGGGGTTGTTGTAGCATCCATTCCTGGGGGGATTTAGTGAGGGGTGCCAGATGCCCAGTCTAGGGGGTGTTCGGGGTTGCACTGTAATCAGGAGCCTGGCATGTACTTTGGATGGCATGTGGCCACTCTCACTTTCTTCCCTTCATATTCTGGAGATGCTGTAAGGGGCTCAGCCTTGGGCTTGTGCAAAAGCTGGTGGGGGGGCAGTCCTGAAGCCTGGCAACATGGAGGAAATAGCAGTGAGGGTGTCAGAAGCTAAGTGAGGCTGGGGAAGGTGAGGTGTGGGTTTTGAGGCCTGTACCTCAAATATTTTTTTTCCTATTCAGCAATGCTCCCACCAGGGGCTAGACAGTCTGCAAGCATTTCCCGTTGCAGTGCAGGAGTACTGACAGCTGTAGGCCTTCATATTGGAAAGTAGCTTCATAGGCTATGCCCACACGTACAGCATTATTTTGAAATAAGTTATTTAGAAATGAGTCCTTATTTAGAAATGAGTCCTTATTTCAAAATGAGTTAATTTGACTTAAGGGAAAAGCTCAAAGCGAAATAGCGTGTCCAAACATAAGACTTGCTATTTCCCTTGAGGAGAGGGGCACCATGGGAGGTGTGGCAACATGCCCCCCCCCGGGACATGCCCCCACCCAATATAGGCTAAAAGGGAGGCACCCTGGGAAGGAGAAGGGCACAACTGTTATTTCAAAATAATGATTATTTTGAAATAACATGTCCAAACAACGTTATTTTGAAATAACCATTTTGAAATAATAGCCATTTCAATTTAAAGTAGGTTTAAGCTATTTCAAAATGCTTTAATCCAGTTTCTGACATAACTTAATCCCAGGCCCCTAGGTTAGTGTATAGGAGAAATATGGGCAGCTGTGTCCCTTGAATAACTCCTCTCTTCAGCTGTGCCACTCTCACACATCTAGACCTTGAGAGATTTTTTAATTTTTTTTTTACTTAATTTTTTGTGGTGACTGCCTGATGAGTGTAACCCTCATGCTTAGAGATAAGCCAGTCACCATATTTGAAGTCGAGTGGATTTTACCCCCCC
>VOCP01049562.1:0-12686 GCA_007922195.1 Podocnemis expansa
CCAGGTGAGGTGCGGTGCCTGCAGCCCTCTGCAGGCACCCACGGGGTGCAGTGCGCCTTTGCACTGCACCCTGTGGGTGCCTGCAGTCCCCTCCCCAAGTGAAATAGCAGGTCCACACTGTGGACCTGCTATTTCACTCCCTTATTTTGAAGACACCATTTTGTTATTTCGAAACAAGTTATTTCGATATAACAGGTTATATCGAAATAAGTTATATCGAAATAACTTGTTTCGAAATAACAAAACCGTGTGTAGACATAGCCATGAAGAGCTCAATAAATTATTAAGGGCACAGATCATTGGAGAGACCCCCACAGATAGAACAAAACAAGCCTGGTGAATTAGCATCAGGATTGGAGATGACAGTCAAAGTCAATTAATACATTATATATGTCAAATGGAGGAAAAAAATTGAAAAGTAAAACATTTAAGAAGCTTTTTATTTATATGGATGAGTTCAGAAAAGTCACAAAGAAGGAGTGGGATGAAGAATAAGACTGAAAACACAGTGTTATCAGATCAATCTCTTAATGTTTAGTCTGCCTCTGGTCTCCTTTGTGTAACACTGAGCACCCTTCTCAAACAGAGTGTTGAAGAATGAGAAGTGCTCAGGGAAAGACAACAAAAGTGGTCAAGGACGAGGAAGTAACACTCACAGGAAGACAGTTTGAAAAGACTCAGATTGTTACCTTAGAAGGAAACAATATGGCTGACTGATAGCTTGTATGTGAAGAATGTGTTCTCCCCAACTCCTAAGACATGGTGTAGAGGAAAGACAATGAAACATGACAAATTGAAAAGTGAAAAAATGTTAATGCTATCTTCACTAAGTCCCTAATTAGCCAGAGGAAGTCATTGATACAGGATGAAATCAAGGAGAGAAACTTAGTAGAAATACTACAGGGTATGCCCTTTAACACAGATAGTGAGACTCATATATTGCACTAGTTACTACTACGTAAATATTTGGAAAGCTCATACACCCTCATATTTCAGTGTCTAAGCCATTTTCTGGTTTTATGTATTAAGGCAAGACCTTCATGAAGATCAGATTATCCAGCAATCCTTTTTTTTTTTCTTTCCCTTGGAGCTCCTAAAGTTATCCATGTCACAGAGAGGACACAGAATTGAATGGTCCAAATATCTCATCCACATTGAAATCTCTCTTCATTTGAAAAGAGTCAAAATTTCTCTTGGGAAAAAGGTACTATCATGCCAGACTAAGACATTCTGCTCAGTCACTCTCTCTCGCTCTTTTTGTTGTTGTTGCTATTGTTGTGAGGCACATTCATAAATGCACCCAGCTTGCTCTGAGACATAAAGAAGAACTGTGTTTAAGATATTCTGCCGTTATCTAACAAGGGTGAGTAGAGATACCTGTCAGCACTTCAGCTACTTAGTCTTCTCATGGTTGAATGCTGAGAATGTCTGCAGATGCCATGGAGAAAGTAGATTATAAATAATGGAGAAGACAGGTCACTGATTTAGAGTAACTGGACTGGCTGGCAAAACAGGATGAAGAAAGCAAAGTGTATTCCAATAGAGCTATGGAGAGCCATATATATTAGAATGATGTAGGTAGCTGATGCTTACAAAATGGGGAACTTTATCTGTTATGTGTTAGCTCTGTGGTCTTGAGGAATCAGAGCATAGTATCCAGCCTTTGCCTTCCCCTTGACACCCTGCAACCTCTGCTTGAACTGAAAGCCAAAAACAGTAAGAAGGAAGTGGGAGACATCCTTATCTACCCATATCCAAAAGCCATCAGCACAGTAAATGAAGCTTCATTTGCATTGACTATGGAGATCCAGGCTCCAAAGCAAGAACTCCACTGAACCCTGGAATTGAAGAAACAGGAACACAGTGAACTCTGGGATTGAAGAAAGAGGGAAGCATTGCATGATGGGAACTCTCACACCAACACGAGCAAACTCAGTAATGATCAAACCATTCTAGTCACAGACATGATAATTCATACCCAAAATACTGATTCTGCCTGATTGCATTGTGAGCTTCTCTGAACCATTACACCCAGCCAAGAACGTGTATTGGCCACTTAAACAAGTCCTTATAAAAAAAAAACTTTACCCACATCCAGTAGTACAGTAGTGTAGTGTGTGTCTTGTGCAAGTCCTGACTGGATCCTTTCTGAAGCCTGTGTGAGTCTGGATTCAGTCCTGATGTTTGGCTCTAAAGCTGTATCATTTCCACTGGGATTTGGCTTTTCTTCCTTTCTGATTGCTGTGGGAGCTTTGTTTCCATCCAGCCTCTGACCCTGATCTGCACAACCTGGGAACCTTCCTGCTACTTAGGCTGTGTTCACACGGCACTTTTGTTTCTTGTTTCGAAACAAAAAAAAAAACATGTTCACACGACGCACAGTTGTTTTGAAACAAAGGGAAGCCTTGTAGCTGGGTTTTTTTTTTTTTTGTTCCTTTTAAGTTTATCAACGCTGTAACTGGGTATTTTGGGGTATTTTTCTCTCCTTTTCTAATTATGATTATTAGTGCAAGTTTTGGATACCTAGCAATAAAATGCATTTTGTAATCAAGCCACTTTCCAGACTCTCTTAAGACATCATTCCTTCTCCTTTGTGGTCCTGTTTCAAAACAATGGTGACTTGTTTTGAAATAACTGTTGTCTGAACCTGCTATTTCACTTTGAACTTTTTTCCTTAATTCGAATTAACTTATTTCGAAATAACCCCTTATTTCGATACAAGTTGTTTCGGAACAACTTGACTCGAAATAACCCCCTGTGTGTGAACATAGCCTAATAGAATTACCATCCCCCCTATTTCCCCAAAGAGAAAGTAACCCAAATAAATGAGAATACCCCGAATTGGTGGGCAAAGTTTGTAACATATCCATTGAAGCAGTGACTCTGATTATGTTTTGCTGGGTGTGAATGGATAAATAGATAAAAATGATCTCCCAGTGGTATCCTGTGGTCAATAGATCTAATTTGATGCAGAGATAATAAATGGGAATTTCAGGTACAGCTAGAGAAGATTTTTTTTTTGACACTCCTGAAGCTTTTACCAGAATAATGTATTTTACTTTTGTTTTCAATGTTAAAGGTGGATTTTGATACACTAAAATCGGTTCAGAAAAGAGCCACAAAAATGTTTGAAGATTAGCACAATCCTGCCTTTACATTGATAGACTCAAAGATGCAACCAAGGCAATTTAGTTGAGATGCTTAAACGATGATGCTATAACAGACTTCAACTCTCCACATAGGGAACAAATGCTGAATAATAGACTTTTCAGACTAGCATAGAAAGGTCTAAGACCATCCAATGATGGAGAGTTGAGTTAAAGGCATAATTTTTACAAAAAAATAAGGGGTATATTTTTTCAAGAGAGGGATTAATTAATCCGGAGAGTAATTTAACAGGTTCATGACAAATTGTCTATCACTGGGAATTTGTAATCCAAGGTTGGATATCTCTCTCACAGCTATAGCCTCAAAATTTTTCTGGTTTGTGCTTGACAGGAGATCAAACTAGATTATGTCATTGATATTGTATAGCCTGTGGAGAAGGGAACAAGTCCCTTCAGCATACACAGCAGTCAGGAGAAGGCAATTTGCATGCAAACATCTCATCTGATTATTGAGTCTTGAAAAGAGTAGCCGAGGTATATTTTCACCCTGGAGAACTATTTCATAACACACAGACCAGATGACTATTTGAAATGCAAAAACTACTGATTTGACCCCATCAAATCTCTACCCTGAGGAATGTATGTACACATGTCACCATTAATAAATGAATTAACTATCACCAGATCTGGGTAACAAATGATCCCAAAGAGTTTTGGATTTAGAATACAATTCCTGGTGGCTCATTGTGTAAGCCAGAAAACACAGTCTCCTGCACATGGCAGCTGCATTTACATAACCACTGACAGGACCAAGAATTCCTGTGTCTCAGTAGAGAACGTGAATATTTCTCAGCCTCATCACTGCTCCTGTGCAACACTCCAAGAAACCCAAGCCAATTTGTGTGTAAGGGATTCAACTCCAGGAGAGGAAGTGATCTGGGAAGCTTGGGATGACTTGGAAGTAGTGGGAGCCAAGGGGAGCTGTGAAATGCAGAGAAGACATTGTCTCTCAAAGTGAGTGGTCTTAGTTATTCACAGACCCTGGGAAAAGTCAAATATGTGTCCCCACAATGTGAAGCGCGTTCTATTGCCAGGCCCCACTCTCTCCCCAGACCTCACTATTAGCCCCTTTCCACGTCCCTCCAAGGCCTCGCTATGGGCCCCCTGCTGCCTCACCCGCAGGCTTCACTAAAACTGCATGATCCAGTGCCTTGCTGACAGCAACTTCAGGTATCTCTCCATGTGCATTTAGAGTGAAATCCTTCCCCTGGTGGGAGCCAGACCTTTGATCTCAAGTGAACCATCTTAAGTTGGACATTTCACTTGAGTCCTGTGGTTATCAGAGCTGTACACCATGAAACAGTGAGAGCTATTCTCTTAGGGTGTTGAAAGTCTCTGAAAGAAGACGGCCAAGTTTAAATGGCATCCTGAGATTGGACCCTGATTTTAATTTCAGTGGTGCCACTGTTAATCTAAAATAATTGTCCTTAAAGCAGATTATGAGAGCAGAAGCCAACCACTGAATAAAACCCTGTATGAATATTTTTGGGGTGAAATCTCTTATATCACACTTACACACTTCAGTGGCTCTCTACATTGCTTAACGTGGTAATAATGCAGCTGGTTTGAGAAACTTGAGAAAGCCAGAGAGTAAAACACCCAGACCAAATAAAGGTAGATTGTGAGAGAAAGAAAGAAGGAAACAATAAGAGACAAGGAAATGGTCTTAAGAAGAAATATGTGTCCAATACTTACAAGATATCATTAGTTCCAATTGTAACAGCTAAGTTCTTTGCTGTTTCTGCCTATACTGAACAGTTCAAGTCTCTGTACTAGGAAATTATTGCCCAGATATTTCTTCACTTGAACAATGTCTAAGTTTTTAGCACTAACATTATTAGAGGGGCAGTCAACTCACCAAAATCCCATGCAACAGAAGGAAAGGTGCTTACTGTCACCTCAAACTGTTTATGAACATCACCTCTCTCACTAGCAGGAGTGTGCAGGGAAATTTATAATTTCCCCTGAAGAATCCTGAAAGACTCTTGGGTTGGCTAGAAATCCAGGACAATTCCCCGAGGTCTCTGCATAATCTTAATTAACAAAAAGATCCTAGAGAATTTCAGTGTAAGAACCTTTCCCAGGAGTGAAGAAATTATGAACTAATTACAGAGGCTCAGAGAGTTAGGGCAAAGTGAGTCTTTGCAGACTTGCAAGGGTGGTCTTGCACTGTGAAACTGCAGCGAGGGAAAAAGAGTCAAGTGTTAGGTGCATTCATTTATCTATCAGCATTCTGTGCTTGTGACCATTACCACTGAATCTGAGCATCTGTTGCTTCTCCATCCTGATGAGGCCTGTGTGGAATCCCTGAGTCCATGTCATGCACATGGACGGGCTTTGGTGCATCCTTGTTTCAAATGTACAATTTCCAGGTTATGTAACAATGGCTCTGATTTGGTAAGCTTTCTCTGACATTTTCAAAAGGGCAGCCATGTTAGTCTAGTCCAGCAAAAAAAGCCAAGGAGTCGTGTGGCACTTAAAAACCAACAGATTTATTTTTAGCATGAGCTTTTGTGGGTGGAAAATCCCACTTTGTCAGATGCTTCGAAGCATCTGACGAAGTGGTATTTTTCACCCACAAAAGCTCATGCTAAAAATAAATCTGTTGGTCTTTAAGTGCCACACGACTCCTTGGTTTTGTTCTCTCTGACATGTTGTCACAATTCAGTCATAATCCCCACGGGGTGCATTATCCTGCCTCCTTCAGTGATCAGCACCTGCCCTGAAGCCTGTGGACTGATGGCCTTTGTCTCTTTATCCCACCTGGAATAACTCTGTGGTAGGTGATTGTGGTAGGGAATATGGAAAAAGATGATCAGAGATGAGTTTGTTACCCATGCACTGGGGCACGCTACCTTTACCAAATTCTCTGTGATGGGAATCTATCATGGCAATTGATAAATTGTTCCAGGGGTTAATTACTCTCTATATTTAAAAAGTGTATGCCAAATTTATAGTGAGAATTTGTCAAATTTGAACCTCCACCATGAGATGTTGTCTCCTTTTATGATGTTAGTCTTAAAAGATGTTTATTCTTTATTTATTCACTATGACTGTACTTATAGACTGTTATCCATTAACTCTCTTCAGTATACAAAAATCTGTCTGTCATTGTGGAGAGAGGAAGAGGACACATTTTCCCAGCAGTAGTTGCACACTAATCCTTGCTCTAACCCTAACACGAAACCAAAGATACCTCTAGATAGTCCGTTATTCATTTTCCCAAGATCAGTTTTGCTTCTTTTGACCACAGGGTGACATACGGAATTCATGTTAAGTAATTATCCCTTCATGTTCACAAAATCTTCTTCAGAATCACTTTTTTCCAACAATAAGCCCCCCCCCATTTATTTGCTCACAGATGTAGATTGGTACAGTGCTCTATACAGATCCATAATCGATCAATTGTTTGCTTCACCCTAGTTTACCAAACAAATCCAGATCCCTTGGAAACAGTGACTTGTCTGTTTTATTTAAGATATTACTATTTTCATGGCATCTGCAACCATTATCATTACTGAAGCATAAAAAGGGAAAACAGCTTTATTGCTGGCGGGTGTTGTAGTCAAAGTCTATAATTAATTTGGAATTTGGAGTGATCAATATGAATTTAATAAACTAATTTACAGGGCAAGGCTTCCAGCCCGAAATAGCTACAGATAGACTGATCTTGAAATTAGATGATTGGGGACCGCTCTGGGAATGGATGCAGAAGTTACACTTTGAATTTAAGATTTTATTACAATTCTTATACTGCTAACAACTGATACCATATGACGGATAGAATTACCAACTGGTAGATGAAATACATTAATACATTCTAAGGATAACCACAGGCAATAAACCAAATCAGATTTCCTTAGCCATAAAACAGTTTTACAGTTAGAAAGGTTACACTCAAACTCAAAACTTAGCTTAAAAAAAGAAAGAAAAAAAAGAAAAAGTAAAGGAAAACCAAGCAGGTCTGCAAAGATCTTCTGAAGTTGAATTCTGACCTGATGACATGGAAGCTTCAAAAACCCTCTTCATTTTGAGGCCTTAAGTACTCTTTTTTGCACATTACTTCATTCCTTCTCACCCAGATATGTGTCTGAACCCAACAAATGGTGTTTTCAGATTATTGGTTTGGGGGTTCATGTGTATAATTGATGTATTTGCCTCCATTGCCTTTTCCCAGGTTTCCTCTTTACTATTTTCCTCAGGCTTGCAGTTTAGATCCCTTTTCACATGTTTGTCTGTACAACATGATCAAAATAGCTTGTTTGGTACTTTCCATCCAGTTCAGTAACCTGCATTCACCCTCCCCAAGTTTTTCCTGTTATAGCATAGCTGATACTTATAAACCTTACAGCTTTTGCAACATATAATGGAACATTACTACTGTGAAGCAATTGGTTGCAAATTTTCCATTTATGTAACGACACCTAGGCTGAATCTGTAATGTACAGCATGTTAACTATGGCGCTATAGAACCATAAAGTACTTATGCTAACTAAAACACTATGCATATGTCCATACATAGGTTTTAATTCAAAAGAATACTGGCTACTTCAAATTAAAACCTTTTAGGTCCACACGCCATTTTCTTGTTTCAAAATGACAAGCTTAGTCAATTCAAATTAACATGGCCACACTAGAAACTCCAATTCGAACTAGCATGCTAATTTGAATTGGAGGAGGGGAACCATAGGAGGTGTGGAAAGATGGCCCCCAAAAAGGTCCAGGCCACCACCCAATCCGCTGCCAGGCGGTGTGACTAGAGCTGGGCAGGGGATGCTTTTCCACATGCCCAGCTCAGAAGACTAGAGCCTGGCAGGGGATTTTCCCTGGCATGGCAGGGGTAGAAGGTATTCTTTCCACCCAGGGCAGGTGGGGAAGGGATCCCCGCACCAGGATGGAGCCACACATCCCACACTGGGGACAGGGATCCTTATTTGTGGCTGGAGGCCCTCTAGTCGGTGCAGGGAAGGGATCCCGCCAATGGGCTGGAGCCCCACTGGCTATGCATGGGGAAAGGATCCCTGTGCATGGCTGGTGCAGCGGGTGGGGGTCCGGTTCCTGTGCGTGGCCAGTGGGGCTTCAGCTGCAAGCAGGGATCCCATCCCCATGCTGACTATCAGGGCTCTGGACCCCCTTAGGGATGCCTTCTCCGCATCAGGGGAGCAGGGCTGCAGCCCCATGTGTGCATCCCTTTCTCCCACCTGGGGAACAGGGCTGCAGCCCCGTGCAGGGATCCCTTCTCCCTGCTGGGGGAGCAGGGGTGCAGCCTTCCTCCCAGGGTGCATGGCACAAAGCCCTGCTGTCAGTTGAGCTGTTCAGTTACATTGAGAGCACCGATTCTGCCAAACAAATCTGTTGATATGGATTATTTGCCATAGTGCTATCTTGCAATAAAGCCTAGACTGGCACCTTCATTTCTACAAAGATCCCTGGTTGTGGTGGTTTCTTTGATGATGGGTGTTGCCTTAGTTTACCTCTTGCAGACAGGGTATGCCTAGGCTCCAAATCACTGTGCTAACTGAGTTCTCACTACAGATTTGAGCCAAAGGGAGCCCAAAGTGTTAACCAATGGAACACCTCAGTTTAGGATCACCAAGCTAAAGATCCAAGACAGTTTCTTGATCACTGGGCTAACAGAGTTCCCACTTAGGCTATGTCCACACATACATCATTATTTCAAAATAACCCATTTCAAAATGACATATTTCGAAATAAAGTCCTTTTTTCAAAATAAGTGAATTTGAAGTAACTGTTTGCTAACTCAAATTAAGGGAAAGCCTGCTTTTGAAACAGCTGTTGTGTGGAAATGGCTATTTCGAAACAAGGTGATTTGGACATGTTGTTTCGAAACAGTTGTTTTGAAACAATGGTGTTGTTTCAAAACAATGTGTCGGAACGCCGTTGTTTTGAAACAACCATTTTGAAACAATGGCTATTTCGATTAGATGTGAGGTTTAACGGTTTCGAAATAACGGTGTGTCATGTGGACAAGCCACTTCTTATTTTGAAGCAACCTCTGTTGTTTCAAAATAAGAAGCCTGTGTGGACATAGCCTTAGAGAACTGAGCCAGAGTTAATCCTGAGGAAGCACGCCTTCAGAGATTCACATACACATTCACACACAGAACCAAACTGGGATTAGCGCTGGACACAAAACAACACTGATAAGAAAACATCTTGCCTACAGCTCCTGACCACACTTTGCCTGGTGTAGCACAGTCCAGCCCCATGAGCTCAGGATGTGGGGTTAGGATCCAGGTTCCTTCCTGCCAGCTCAGGTCCTTCGGCTAGTAACAAATAATTGCTCCTGCCTGGAATGAGGGACTGTGGCTTGAGAACAGGAGCTTTCTGAGACTCAGCTCAATGGAGCCAGTCATGTTGTGTGCTAGTGAGGGCTACAGCGTGCCGCTCAAGGATGCCAGTCTGGGATACTGAGGGAGAGGGGCAGGGATGAACTAGCCCTGCAAGGTGTAAAGAAAAGACCAAAGGTCGCCTACACCAAGCCACTAAGTTTCATTCTCTGCTGCTGTTCTGTGAGCTGCGAGCAGGTGACCCCAGCTTCCTCCTCCCCCGGTCATTTGGCCCCATTTCTGGTAGGCCTGGAGATGGCGTGTAATTATAGGTAAAGCTCTGGGTGCCAGTCTTCTCACCTTGTGGGCCAAATTGTGCTCAGAGGTCAGCCCCAGAATATTATCACCCTAGATCACCCCTTAAGACAGCCCAGGAAGGGGCACTGATCCACTTGGGCAACTCTGAGGGCTCTAGGAAGGGTGATTTGTGTGCCTGTGTTGGCACAATCAAACCCTGGCTAAAGAATATCTTGGAAACTGTCGTCATGCTCCCCATGCACTGCCATCAGCTGGGAGCACGTGCTGGACTGTCAGTCACTGCCGAGCTGTGGGTTGCATCAGTCACACTGCTCTGCCCATCACATTCAGAGACAGAGGAGGCAGGGCCTCTCCCAGTAACTGTAGCTAGTGGTCAAGTGCATGCAAGACCAGCTGCCCCCACTGTCGAGCAGGGGAAAATGGGGTTAGATTATCACAAGAGTGAGGTTAGAGCAATATTTGCTTATGGGGACATAGGTCTCACATAATGTACCTGTTATTCTTATCTTTAGCCTTGGTCTCAGACTTGCTGCACCATACGGGAAAGTGTTTTCTGTGCCTGTCCTGCCTTTCTACTCATCCCTTGTCCATTGACACTCTGGGGTAAAGGAGAAATAGATGTGACATTTCTATCATCATATCACATTCAATCTCCCCAACTGCTGTTGCCATTTGACCACCATGATTCTGTTCAGGCTGGGATCTGATCTACTGCGCTGCACCTGAGCTGTGATATTTCCCTCTGCAATCTGGAATGGCATACCTCTATTTCACCCCAATTCCCCCACTCCTGGGACCATCTTCCACCGACCTCGCTCTGTGAACCCCCACTCTTGGGATAGCCCATACAGCCATCTGCAGGCCAGTAATCCCTGACATATTGAATGAGAGTTTCTGGCCTGTCCCTGACCCCCCACCATATCCAGTCTCTTATAGACTCCTACCAACTTCCATATTAGTTAGCTCCATGCTTCCCTCTGGACACTGCAAGACCATAGGTGAGTCTGTTTATAAAAGGAATTGATAGATACAAGCTCTGCCACTCTAAATGAGGATGCTGCACACACCCAAAGCACATGCACTGCTTCAGATAATATGAATACATGAGTAACACAGAAAGATCTTACGGAACCCTAGTGTGTAATATCCGAAAATGTGTGTGTCTCATGTGCCTTGAATTGCTCCTGGCAAGCACAAAGCCAAGAGAGGGTTTATGCCATGCTGAACCATACAAACGTGATCTCTGGACTGTCCTGAGTGCCTGATAAGGAAATGCTCATTTGACACAAGTGGAGGAATCCATGCCCTTCCTGGGTATGGCAGATCACCTGAACCATGGGGTGACAAAAACACGTGTTAAAGGCACAGGCACTTTTTTCTGGTGGACCTTTCTTTTGTATTCTATCAACGAAATTGAGTTAGCTGGGTAAAGGAATGAGCACATTAGGCCTGTGTTGTGACCAGGGCTGGTACAAGGTCTGAATGAGTCAGAAAAAGCCCAGGGCACCATTTTCAGTGGCTATGTTTTGTAATGCAATTTGAGGGCACACATTTCATGCTGCTTCCTCTGCTGTCCCTGGACACCAAAATACCTAGTTCCTGCATTGGGTGTGATAATTATTATCAAAACGAACAAAGCAACTAAAGTGTTCAATTTAGTTTACAATGCCTTTTACCTTTTCACTTCATCCTCATCAATCTGATTTATGTAATTCAGGCTTGAAACAATGTAAAATGGCAGGATATAGCACCCTGAGATTAAGCTGAGGTAATCTCTATTACTTTCTTTCAGAGAAAGAACAAACAAGAAGTAAGGTGGCACTTTTAAATCTAACATTTGGTTTTTTTTCACTTTTAAGTCTAACATTTATTTACCACCTGAGTATTTGAGGGAGCAAATAAATAATAAATAAGCAAATAAATGTGGGCAAGTATAAATCAAAGAATCAGGTCAGACTGTTAGAGCAAATCAAAGCAGCTGTTTGGATTCAAACAATGGAATATAGTAATCAGCAAAAACCTAAGTCTTTCTGATCACTGCATAACTGATTAATCACAATGGCAGAGCACCATTGATTAACAAAGAGCTATCCTTCCACTCTCTTACTAGGTAGGTTTAATGTCAGTGGCCCCAGGCAATCTCATCCTGCAAATATATTTTCCAATTTTGTTACGAAGCTCTTTGGTTGTCACCCCATAAATGATAGGGTTCAGCATTGGGGGGATGACAACATAAAGATTGGCCATGATGATGTGAACATGAGCACTGATGCCCTGACCAAACCTGTGTGTCAGGGAGGTAAAGATGGAGGAAGAACGAGAAATTGTCATTACACAGATGTGGGCAGTGCAGGTATTGAGGGCTTTTAGGCTGTCTTTCTTGGAGGAAATCCTGAGGACGGCCCTGAAGATCAATGCATAGGACAAGAAAATGAGCGTCAGGTCTAATCCACTGACGAAAATGACAACAAATAGGGAGTACTTCTGGTTGATTGTAGTGTCCCCACAAGACAACTTCAGAACAGCCATGTGCTCACAGAATGTGTGGTGGATAATGTGACTGGCACAGAATGGCAGCCTCCACAGGAGCAGGGGCAGAGGTAATATGAGTAGAAAAGCTCGTATCAATCCCATGACCCCTAACTTAGCGAGTCGCACATTGGTGAGGATGGTGGAATATCTGAGAGGTTCACATATGGCAACATAGCGATCAAGGGCCATTATCATGAGGATGGCTGAATGCATAACAATAACCATATGAACAAAGAACATCTGGATAATGCAGCCATTGACAGAGGTCTCTTTGAAACCAAACCAAAATATACCCAGGGCCTTTGGTAGGACACAGGAGGACAGGCAGATGTCTGTGAGCGCCAGCATGCACAGCAGCAGGTACATGGGCTTGTGCAGG
>VOCP01049569.1:0-11410 GCA_007922195.1 Podocnemis expansa
GGGTCCCTGTCCCCAATGTGGAGTGAAGGGGGGTGTCGATGAGGGGGTCCCTGTCCCCAATGTGCAGTGAAGGGGGGTGTCGATGAGGGGGTCCCTGTCCCCAATGTGCAGTGAAGGGGAGGTGGCATCATGGGGAGGGTCAAGGACTAGCCCTGGGGCCATGAGCGGGAAGGGGGTGGTGGGGCAAGGGGCGACTTTTAATGAGCTTCCTCCAGGGGCATCGCTGGCGCCTGGCACACAGGGCACATGGCCCGAGACTTGGCACCGGTGCCCTGAGCGTCCAGGCCGGCCCCTGCCTCTCCGAGCCCCATCCCTGGCCGGGAGTTGAGGCGGGGACACCTGCAGCCGCACCCACTTCTCCCGGTGGGGAATCGAGGCCGGGATGCCCGCAGTGGCACCAGCCTCTCCCAGCTGGGGATCCGGGCAGGAATGGTGCTGGGGATTGTGGCCCCGCGCCCCCGCAGCAGAGTGATGCCGGCGCATCCCAGTGACGTCATCAGGGGAGCTGCCCTCGTTTGGCGCCCCGCTGCAGTACAGGGGCTGCTTACTGCCTGGTGCCAGCCCTGGATCCAGGCTGGGACATCTGCAGCTGCGCCCGTCTCTCCTGGCCCTGAATCCAGCCAGCGATCTGGGGCCAGGCTGGTGGCGGCATGAGCCTGGCACAGGATTAGGTTCAGGGCACCAGGTTATGGCCAGGGCGTGGGGCCTGGGCCCGGGCCCATGTCCCAGCTCTTTCCCCAGGGCAGCGATGTTCCTGGCTTCCTCACCGGGATTTGACAAATCCCCTGCCCCAATTTAGTATCTGCATAATGAGAAGCTCCAGGGCTGATCTGCAGACCCTCATCACCCCAAGTCAGATGGTTGCCAGCCATCTGTAAATTTGCGGGCAGTAAGAAAATGTGTCAACCCTATCAGTAAATCCATAAATAAATTAAAATGTCCATACGGTTGGGTTGAAATAAAACATATTGTATTTTACATTGATTGTTGTCCTTCAGAATAACTTCTTGTAGCCTAAAACAGCACTTACACAATTTTATTATTTCTATTTATTGCACACAGACGAAGAGCCAGGTTGGTGGATTAAGAGAAGCTAAAAACCGCACCATTCCAAATTCCTGCATACAGAATATGGGGAGTGGGTCTCCATTTTTGTGACATTATATTGTACGTGAGACATCTAATGGTGTTAGTGCAAAGTTTACCATGTCAGTAAAAAAAAAAAAAAAAAATCAACTTCAGATTTTTTTTGTCAGTAGAAACTAAAAAGCAGGGTTGGTAACTCTAGTGTGAATGCCAGGCTTCATCGTGTTCCAAGAGGGTTTGTAACAGCCAGTGAGCAAGGCTGGGAGCATTCAGTCAGCCGTGGGGCACGAGTGCTGTATGGAGAGACCCCTGTAGGAATATTTCTAAAGGGGAAGCCGTGTTAGTCAAGTAAAACAAAAAAAAAAAAGCAAGGAATCTTGTGGCACTTAAAGACTAACAGATAAATAAATCTGTTTAATTAACAGATTTATTTATCTATTAGTCTTTAAGTGCCACAAGACTCCTTGCTTTTTTTGTAGGAATAGCTAGCACTGCAAGAATAATATGACCAGTGTCCTTACTGCCCAAAAGATAGAACAGTTACTCTCATGTAACTAACCAGTTAATTATTTTGCTGTAAAATCCTAGTGGAGATAACCAAGACCCCTATAGGGCTCACTAAGCAATAGCATGGACTTCATCTAGTTATTCCCCTCACCTCTGAGTGAGCTCACTAGTTTGTTAATCATCAAGCTTATCTGTATTCTTATAGCACCTAGGATCACCAAGCACAGACCAGAACATCACTGTGCCAGGCACTGCATAAACACAACTATTAGAGAGTCCCTGCTTTCAAAGAGCTTAGAAATTCATTATTGTCAAATACTTTTGGGTGAAACTACTGGTGCATGTCTCACTTCAGTCTTCCTATTTATTCCATCCATGATTTGTTAATAGGTGTGCTCAAACAAATGGGTAACAAATTGAAGCTTCAAAGAGAAATTGCAGAATTAGAATTCATATGCAAATTTGATGCTGTTGCTTCAGGGCTAAATAAGGACTACAGATTTTTTTCTCATTACAGCACCTTCCTCTATATCGGGGTGGGCAAAATACAGTCCATGGGCCACATCCAGCCTGCTGCCCCGGCCTGCTCCCCTGCCCCCTTCGGCTGGTGCTGTGCAGTTCCAGGGCTGGGGCTGCGTTGCCCCCTTCTGTTCCCCTGGCTAACACTGCACACACCACTCCCTTCCTCCCTGCCATGGCGGGCACTGCACTGTGCCACCCCTTTCTGCCCCCACCCTTGCTGTACCGTAGCTGGATCTGGACTGGGGCTGCACAGTCCCCTTCTGTCCCCAGCCCCAGTGTGGCACTGCACCGCGCTGGGCCTGGGCCTGGGCCGCATGCCCCCGCCCCCCCCGAACAGGCTCTGCATTGTGCGTCGCTGCGGCTGTGCAGCTCCCTCTGCCCTCCTCCTTGACCTCACCCCCGCTGGGCCTGCACCTGAGGCTGCTGGTCCTTTCTGCTCCCCAACCGTTCTGTGTGCACCTTGCTTACTCTTCACCCCCACCCCCAGTTTTCCTAGACCCACCCCAGCCCTGGACTAGCTCTCCACCACCTCTGCCGACCCACCTTCAAATTTTATTGCCCACCCCTGCTCTCTATGCTGTTCCCCAGCATTTCACCTAAACTACTGCATTGATTTGCTGTAAGAGTCTGACCTGATCCTATGATTTACACTTCCCTGCATTTATTTTCCTCCCATTCTGTAAGTTCGCCATCTTCAAAGAGTCTGATGAAGTGGGATTTTTCTCCCTCGAAAGTGTCGTGTATTAGGTGAATTACAATCCAATAACGAGCAACAGCATTCTCAGAGCTCAGTAAGGAATCTTTGTTGAAAGAGAACTGAGAGCAGAGAGGGAACTGGACAGGTTTCCCAAGCATTAAAACAGCCCTCCCATTTATCACTATGACAACCCCAATGACCCTAGGTAGTCTGAAACACCACAGAAAGCTCATGTGATAAATAAATTTGTTAGTCTTTAAGTGCCACAGGACTCCTTGTTTGTTTTACTGAACTGGACTAACACAGCTGCCCCTTTGGAACTTGTCCACTAGGATTGTACAATAGGATAGCCCACGATTAAAAAAAAAAAAACTTGCTTGTTTGTTGTTTTAGCAATGATGGCAATTCTTGTTAGGGTATGTACACCATGGCCTCTCAGCACTTTGTGGAGACATTGGGACTAGGATGTACCATTTGCTGCTCAGAAAAACACGGGACTGTTATTAGACTCTGTCACGTGTTGCAAATCTGGGCACCCCGGGATCATGATCCATTCAGAGGTGGCCAAACTTGTGGAACTCAAGAGCCACACAACTTGACTATTAAACTTTTTGAGAGCCACACTGAGGCATATAGCCATACAGTGTCTATCTTCTTCGTATTTTCATTTCTTATGTGACATCATATTTAGAAGGATTTGTAAAACACAGTTTAATGAGTAAACTGCATTAGGGCCTATAAGAAAATCTAAATATGCTGTGCTTCTTCCAACCATCCCGACCATGCCACTGCTTTTCCCCACCTCCCCAAACACATCACGCATCTCCCCACAATCCTGACTCCCTCCCTAACCTCCTCGCCCAGATGCTGGCTCCCCTGGACCAACTCAGGGCCCTCTTACCTGGCCACTGCAGCAGCTAGGCACAGGCTGAGACCCCCTCCCGAGCATGCTTAGAGCATGCTCAAGGCAAGAGACTTAAAACTCCTGGCTAAGCTGGGGCTGCTTTCCTAAATTGATTTGCTGACATTCTTCCGCAAGCCACACTTTTTCATTCAAGAGCCACATGTGGCTCCCAAACCACAGTTTGGCCACACATAATCTATATGATTTTCTTGTTCACTTATACACTGGAAATGTATTATTTGTTGCCAGTCACACCATGCAGTGTTTCTTTATGGATGCTAATAACTTATTCTACGTGATGATATGTTTCCTGCAGCACCATGCATATGCAAAGATGTTTAGCATGGTTCACAGGGCTGGCAGATAAGAGTTCTCCCCGCAGCAGTGAGCCTGAAAGAGACAACAGTATGCTAATGGAGGTGGCTGGGAAGAGATAAAGGGATCACTTGGCCCTGCAAGGGAGGGGCTGAGGGGTTTGAAAACAAAAACAGAGACTTGAAAGCTTTGGGGGGGCTTTTGCCCTGAGACTCTCCACCTGGAAACAACTTCAAGCAAGATCTGGGCCCTGCCTGGCCTCAGGCAGAGGCTGCCTGTGCAAACATCTAACAGCAGAACACCTCGAACTATGAGATTAGTTTAAGTAGAAATCCTAGGTTAGCATGCGTATTTTATCTTTTATTTCCTTGTGGTCTCTCCTGATTCATTTATGTTGTGATTCTGCCATGATTGGCCATATTCTCACTTAGAATTATATTCTGCTCAATAAACTTGTAGTTGTTTTAGCTAAACCTGTGTGATCTTTGGAGGGTGTGAGTGAAGCAGGCTGGAAACAATCCATTCTCCTTTGAGTGCTGCTCACATCATTCAGTTACAGGTGTCTACGTGCCACAGCACACGCTACCTCGGAAAGTCTTCAGCCTTAGCCTGTCAGGTCAGGGCACGTGGCCAACGACCCCCTGTGCTGCGACTGCGGCTATATAGGTGACCATAGCCCTGACGCTCCCAGTTCCTTTTTCCACCCTCAGCGACAGTTTCAGATCAGCCAAGAAACTTGCGTAAGCAAGTGCCTGTCTTCTACCATGAAAATTCAAGATGCCTGGTTTCAGGCTGTGCCTAGGATGCTGCAAAGCTTTCCCACTTGACAATCCGCACAATAAATGTCTCACATGCCTCGGTGAGTCCCATCTCACCAAGAGCTGCCCCTCTGCCAGTCCTTCAAAAGGAGGACTCGCAATGACAGAAAGCTGCACCTCCGATCCTTGGCTGGGAGCAGAGTGCAAGCCTCTGATGCTGCCGAGCCCCGAGTGCTCCACCGGCTCACCCATCAGCCTGGGCACCGGAACCCCGGGACCGATCTCTGGTGCTGAGCCTAAAGTCTTGGTCAACACCCCTGTCGGTATTGTCGGGGTGTCAAACACCTCGGTCGCCAAACCAACTCAGCGCTGAACCTGAAGTGGCACTGCCAGCAGCACCGCTGATGCTGCAGGCCTCCATGTTGGTGCGGCCGCATTCTCCAGTCTGGGTACTGGCATTGCAGAAGAAAACCAGCTTGACGCTGACCGCAGCACTGGGAGCCCAGTCAGCGCAGGAAGTGGCACCGCCCACCAATCCGGTACCACCCAGCCTGCCGCTGGCACCACAACCTGGCACTGGGGACTGCTTTCCAGCCAACCCGGTACCATCCAGTCCGCCTCTGGTGCCGCATTCTGCTGATGACTGCTCCCCGGCCTCCTCCCCACGTTCCTCCTGGGATGTGTCCGTGCCGTGTTCCCAGCCTCGGGGGCCCCTTCCAGTAGATCGGTGTCGACGTCACCTCCAGCCTTGGTATGCTCTTCACTAGTCAAGATGGTAATAAGGGTAGGAGAACATTTAGGGAAACAGCACCGTAAGCACTCTCCCTCACCCACACCTTGACGTGAGAACAGACCATCAGGCCCACCTGAGCCAGTGGGGCTTTCCCTTTCCAGTACCACACTGCAGCCTAGTTGAGGCCATTCCCCTCCACGCCACCTGGAGATCAGAGCAGCTTTTAACGACTGGTCACACAATTGGCTAGACATGGTGGCCAACGATGCCCTAGTCTCATAGCACCACTCTGTCCAGTCCCCCTCGCAGACCAGGGACTCAGACTTCTCAGACGATTAACCTGATCCTGAATCCCCACGTCGTAGTACATCGCGGGCCCGTTCTTCCTCTTCGCCAGACGAATACACCTTTGAGAGGCCGATTGACTGTAACGAGGACTTTCCTGCCCACCAGGAGTTGCTATGCCGCATGGCAGCAAACCTGAACCTGGAGCTCGAGGTCGTCCAAGAGGAGATGAACCCCCTTTTTGACGCTGGCCAGAGGGCCCCACCTGCTAAGGTGTCTGTACTGCTCCACAAAAGGGTATATAGCATCACCAAGGCCCATTGGCAAACACCGTCCTCGATCCTGCCGGTATCCAGGGTCGCGGACTGTAAGTACCACATCCCTCAGGACAAGTTCTCCTTTCTGTTCCAGCACTCCACTCCAGGGTCACAGGTTGTCGATGCTGTGAACCAGAAAGAGAAGCAAAGTTAACCAGGCTCCACCCCTAAAAATAAGGAGGTGAGGAAACTCAACCTGCTTGGCAGGAAGGTTTACTCCACAGCAACCCTTCAGCTGTGCACAGCAAACCACTCAGCCCTTATGACAAGGTATATCTTTAACCTCTGGAATGCCATGCAAGGCTTCTGTGCCCTTATTCGGAAGGATCACCTTAGGGACTTCGACATGATGCTCAAAGAAGGGGAGATGGCATCCAGAGACACTCTGATGGCCATCTGGGATGCCGTGGACACAGCCACCTGTACGATGGCATCAACTGTAGTAATGTGTCGCTCAGCCTGGCTACAGGGCTTGGGCCTACCACCGCAGCTGCAGCTTACTATTCAGGACCTCCTGTTTGAAGGCCCTGACCTCTTCGCCAAGTCCATGGATGTGAAGCTCCATGGCATGAAAGACCTGAGAGCCACTCTCCGGTTGTTGGGGATTTACACCCTGCAACCTAACAAAGGCTCTCTAAAACCTCATCAACTCCTCCAACAACAACTTCAGCAGTTAAAACAAGAGATTCAACTGCAGAGTACATTCCTGAGGTCCCTCCCTTTTCCCCCAGCACCACCTTGGGGACATGGACAAGGACAAGGTCTGTTTGGGAAAGAGTGAGAAGTCCCACGTTCCCCAATTGGGTAGGTGTGGGTAGGCCTCCGAATGCTTGTTGGGGAAGAAACAGCGTTTTTGACGGTTACTCTATGGCCAGCGAACCCATTACTCAACCAGTCCCCAACCTCTTACACCGCTTCACACACCACTGGGCCAACATCACATCCAACCAGTGGGTCCGCGAGACGATCGTGGAGAGTTATCATATTCAGTTTCTTTCAATTCCTTGGGACAGGAAGCCGCCCCCCCCCCCCCATCCAACCCTTGGAAACCAGGAACTGTCCTACCTTCTCAAGTTCGAATGCCAGAAACTCCTCGCCCTTGGAGCCATTGAAAAGGTTCCCAAACAGGAGTGGGGAAAAGGGTTTTACTCCCAATACTTCCTGGTCCTGAAACCCAATGGGGACCTTTGACCCATTCTAGATCTCAGAGCCTTGAACAAACACATCAGGAAAATAAAGTTCCATATGGTTTCTCTAACACAGATCCTCCCATCTCTGTCTCCTGGGGATTGGTTTGCGGCCCTCGATCCGAAAGATGCTTACTTTCACGTAGCCATAAGACTCCGCCACAGGTGGTTTCTAAGGTTCCTGGTGGCAAACGACCACTTCCAGTTCACCTGTCTCCCTGTCGGGTTCTCCCTGGTCCCCAGGGTGTTCACAAAGTGCATGGCGCCAGTCGCAGCATACTTGTGCAGATGGGGCATAAGAATTTACCCCCATCTAGATAACTGGTTAATAGTCGGGAAATCAAGCTTCCAAATAGAGCTCCATGTTGGAGCGATAGTGAGGCTCTGCGACTATCTGGGCCTCCACATAAACCAAGAGAAGTCAAAGCTCCGCCCATCCCAAAACATGGAGTTCATAGGGGCGCATCTAGATGCTTGCAAGGGGTTAGCATTCCTACCCCGCTCCAGATTTCAGTCCATTTGCACCATCATTATGGAGCTGCAAACGTTCCCTGTGACCATGGCCCGCTGGTGCCTGCAGCGCCTTGGCCACATGGCAGCCTCCATCTCAGTGATCCAGATGGCGCACCTGAGGATGACGCCCTTCCAAATCTGGCTTTCCACAGTGTTCCACATTTGGAGGGACTCCCTGAACAAGGTACTGTCTGTCCCCCACGATCCTCTGGGGACACAAAGTTTGGAGGGCTCCCCGTTTTGCCATGGGGGGGGCATTCCCTTCAAAGTCTTCAGGCCCTCAGTGACCTTAATAACAGATGCTTCGAACACAAGGTGGGGGACCCACATCGCTGGGGGCCTCTACACTCAGGGGCTCTGGTCCAACACGGATGGTCCTCTCCACATAAACGTGAAGGAACTAAGGGCCATCAAGCTAGCCTGCTTGGCCTTCCTAGACAAGATAAGGGGCAGGTCAGTCCAGATCCTAATGGACAATACCACAGCCATGTTCTACATGAAACAGCAAGAGGGGGGACGCCACTTTGCGAGGAGGCGTGCAAACTCTAGGAATTGGCCATACAACACAACTTCACCGCAGTGGCCTCCCACCTACTGGACGTGGACAACAGGCTAGTGAATTCGCTAAGCAGAAAACTGCTAGCGAACCACGAGTGGTCCCTTCACAAGGTGTTCTTCCTCCTGGTAGACAAATGGGGTCTCCCCCAGATAGACTTGTTTGCGACACAGCAGAATTGTAAGTGCCCCCAGATCTGCTCCCTTGGTGGCCGGGAATAGGGGTCTCTCACCAACACCTTCCTCATCAACTGGTCAGGGCCCCTGATGTATGCCTTCCCACCAGTTCCCCTGATACAGAGGATTCTTTTGAAAATCGACAGGGACAGAGTGAACATAATACTAATAGCTCTGGACTGGCTTAGACAGCACTGGTTCCCACTCCTACAGGACATGTCCATAGAGATCCCACTCTGCCTCCCACAGTGGGTAGACCTCCTGATGCAGGACTTGGGACGCCTTCAGCACCCAGACCCGGGCGGCCTACACCTGACACCCTGGATGCTCTCTGGCTCAGATAGCAGGACATGCTGTGCTTAGACAGGGTTAAGAAGGTCCTGGTTGGTAGCAGAAGACCATCCACCAGGTCCACATATACAGCCAAATGGAAGTGATTCGCCATTTGGGCTCAGGACAAAGGGGTAGACCCTATATCAGCCCCGATTCACCTGATCTTCGACTATCTGCTAGACCTTAGGGAAGGAGGCCTTTCTCATTCCTCACTGAGAGTCCCTCTAGTGGCAATTTCAGCCCTTCACGAGAGCGTGGATGGGCAATCAGTTTTTTCCCAACCCACCTTCATCAGATTCCTAAAAGGGGTGGAGACACTTTTTCCCCAACCTCATAAGCCCAGCCTGCCTTGGGACCTGAATATCATCCTCCAGGCAATGACAGAGCCACCCTATGAACCTTTGGACTCAGCCAGCCTCCTGGTCCTGTCCTGGAAGGTGGCCTTCATAGTAGCTATCACCTCTGCTAGAAGGGTTTCGGATTTGAAAGCCGTCTCCTCAGAACTCCCATATATGAGGTTCTATCCAGATAAAGTGGTTTTACATCACCACCCGTTCTTCCTCCCTAAGGTAGCCACCCCCTTCCACCTTAACCAGGAAATTTGCTTGCCAGTTTTTTACCCAGACCCCCAGGTTACACAAAACCAAAGGAGGTGGCATATATTCGACGTGAGGAGAGCGCTTCTAACTTACATCGAGCGCACCCGGCCTTCTGCAAGACGCCCCAACTGGTTGCCGAATGTAAGAGAGGTTTACCAGTATCCTCTCAGTGTATCTCTAAATGGATTGTGAACTGTATTAAAGACTGCAACGGAAGGTCGAAAATGCCTCTTCCTGGAATTGTTACAGCCCACTCTACCAGGAGCCATGTGTCCTCTATGGCTTTCCTTGCCAAGGTCCTGATCCAAGAGATCTGCAGGGCCGCTACGTGGGCGTCGATTCATACCTTCACGATGCAGTACACCATTGCCCAACAGGCTAGAGATGCTGCTGCTCTGGACAGAGCTGTACTCAATGTGGGTAGACTGTACGCCTCCCACTGTCCAGGGGTACAGCTAGCAGCCACCTGTAAATGAATGAGGTGAGCAGCGCTCAAAGGAGAACGGTAGGTTACTTACCAGTAACCGTCCTTGTTTGAGATGGGTTGCTCACATGCATTCAGGCCCCTTCAACTGTCCCCGCTAATGGAGTTGGTGTAGGTATCTGGGACTGGGAGGGTCAGGGTCACAGTCACCTGTATAGCCGCGGCCGTGGCATAGAGGGGGTGTTGGCCATGAGCCCTGACCTGACAGGCTATGGCTGAAGACTTTCTGAGTTACCGTCCGCTGCGGCATGTAGACACCTGTAACTGAATATATGTGAGCACCCCATCTCAAAGAAGGATGGTTACTGGTAAGTAACCTACCGTTTCTTTGTTAAATGGATGGATTTGAGTATATGTTGATTGGCAGCAGGTCCCAATCTCTGTAGACAGAGGCTCCTAGTGTGGTAATTGGAGCCGGGGATGCTTGATCAGGGATTGTCATCGAGTATCCGGAAAGCATACACCTTCTGCTTGGGACCAGTTGCACACCAGAGGCCAGCGTAGACTGACTCAGGAGTGAGTGGTCACTTGGCAAAGCAAGGCAAATTGGGATTGAGGAGTGGAAGGTCACAGCAGCACACCAGACTGGATCTGGGGGGCGGCCAGACACAGACTCCATTATTTGTTAGCAAGCCATTCTGATTTCATTCAGTAGAGGGCATTGATGAAGGCACATACTAATCAGCTCGTCGCATAGTTCAGGGATCTTTGGTGTGCATTCTTCTTTGGTGATGGCAATTTCTATTTTCTACACATCACTTCAGTTTTTGTTCAGTTTAAACTGAGATTGCATTAGACAGAAATAACCATAGGACAGCTGCTTATGCTATGCACTAGACTTTCACAAATTATAACAGCATGGCAGCAAAGGTCTACTTTAATGTTTCCCAATAAATGTGTTAGTTTTTAAGGTACCACAGACTCATTTGTTTTCTGCAAGAGACTGACAAGGACAATGAGAGCCCTGTGATGACTTAGACTAACAGATTTCTTCAGGCATAAGCTTTTGTGGGCTCCAAACCACTTTATCAGATGCAACACAGACTAACATGGCTACCCCTCTGGAGACTAACATGGGTATCCCTCTGGAACTTTTTAAAAAGTAAATTCTAAGATCATAATCTTGCCCCACCCTCCTTTAGGAAGCAAGAGAGCCCCAAAAGAAGTAGAAGCACAGTAGGTCCACCCCAAGGCTGGAGATGCAGACAGGAAAGAAATCAAAGGCTGCAGAGGCCAGGTTGGACTTTACACCTCAAAACTACCACTTAGTAGTCCCATGATGACATGCTTGCACTTGGACTATATGGCTGTGTTCACACGCACAGGGTTATTTCGAAACAAGTTGTGTCGAAACAACTTGTTTCGAAACAACACCTTATTTCGAAATATCTTATTTCGAATTAACAAAATGTTAATTCGAAATAAGAAAAAAAGCGGG
>ML682765.1:0-11102 GCA_007922195.1 Podocnemis expansa
GGGGCAGGGGAAGCCCCACCCCCAGCAGAAGTGGGGCGCACGGGATTCCCAGGGCAGGGCTTCCCTGGCCCCTCCCCCAACAGATATGGGGTGCTTGGGGATTTCTGGGGTGCGACTACCCCGACCCCAACACTGGCAGAAGCAGGGCACCTGGGGATTCCCAGGGCAGGGCTTCCCCCAGCCCCTGCAGCAGGGGGAAGAGCCGGGCGCCCGCAGACCCCGCCGCCGGGCTTGGGGGCAGTCCCAGCAGTGAGGTGAGCCACCCGGTAGCGACTCAGCCCGCCGGGGGTGCAGCTCCCCCCACCTGGGCAGTGGAGCCTGGGGGTGCCACGGTTCCCCAAGCTGCTTGCCCAGAGGGCAAGCAGCTTGGGGCACCCCCAGGCTCGTTACAAGCCCCCCACCCTGTGGGTGATAACATGGCCCGCAAGAGGCCATGTTGCCACACCTCCCAGGGTGCCCTTCCCCTAACTCAAAATAGCAAGTCCACTGTGTGGACATGCTATTTCAATTCCCCCCCTTTGAATTGGTTTTTTGGTTATTTCGAATTAAGTCGTTTTGAAATAAGGGCTTTATTTCAAAACAACTTGTTTTGAAATAACTTATTTTGAAACAATGCCCTGTGTGTGGACATAGCCTAGAAACTGAAGCCCAGCCAGATCTTTCTGTGCTGAGATCATATGAATCACGGACATGAGAAGCATAAATCTCCGGTCCAAAGTCAAGACATCATGAGTGGATGAGGCAGACAGGGTGAGGTTACAAAATGAGGTTACAAACCTAATAATGAACAGGCGTCTCTCTTATCCCAAGACTGCTCACTTAAAGAGCTTTTTGTAAGGGACCTTGTCAAAGACCTTTTTTAAGTCCAATTACACTACTTAGAATCAACACTGCCTACATACTTGCTGACACATCAAAGAATTCTAATAGATTAGTGAGCTATGATTCCCTTTTATAAAAGTCATGTTGGATCTTCCCCAACATATTGTATTCATCCACTTGTCTGAGCATTCTGTGGTTTCAAACAATTTGCCTGAGGCTGACATTAGACTTACAGGTTGGTAATTGTACCAAGATCATCTCTGGAGTCATTCTTTTAAATCACATTAGGTATCCTCCAGTCATCTGGTACAGAGTCTGATGTAAGTAATAGGTTACATACATAGGGTATGTCCACGCAGGATTCTTATTTTGAAACAACAGAGGTTGTTTCGAAATAAGAACTGGCATGTCCACACAATGTACTCTCATTTCAAAACAATGGGTTCCATTATTTCGAAACAAGAGCTGTCATCTCAAAATGGCTTAAACCCCTTCCTGTTCGAAACGACAGTTATTTCAAAACAACTCGTTTTGAAATAACGCTGTTGGGACATGCTGTTTCAAAACAATGGTTATTTCAAAACAACTCATTTCAAAATAACCATAGTCCAGACATGTTATTTCAAAACAAGCATTGTTTTGAAATAACAGTCTGACCTTCCTCCCAGGGTGCACAGCACCCTGGGGAAACAGGAAGTTCCTGCCTGGGTGTGCCTGTGAAGCAGTGTGCCCAGAGGCTTCCACCAGCATGGCCTCCCAGGGGAGCACTGCTGCAGGAGGTCATGGCAGGGCCCCTGTCTGGACCCCTGAGGAGGTGCACTGTCTCCTCACCATCTGGCAGCATCCAGACATCATGTCCCAGTTCTAGGCCAGTCACCAGAACCAGGACATATATTCAGACACTGCAGCAGCAATGTCTGAAGAGGGCCATGCTCAGACAACTGAGCAGGTCTGGAGCAAGGTCAAGGCCTAGGCCCTACTCCAAGACCATGCCCGGACCTGGGAGGCCCCGGAGCTCCAGGGGGCAGAAAGCACTGCCACCTGCCCCTATTTTGAGGAGCTCCATGCATTCCTGGGTCCAGAGCCCAGCTGTCTCCCAACTGAGGCTCTGGACTCAGGGGTGCACCAGAGCCCATCCTCTGGCCCGGAGGCAGTGGGGACAGGCTCCGACGTCTCCATCAGGGGGCCTACTGTCGCAGCACCACTGGTGGCGGAGGCTACCCCCAGCACCCCAGAGCTGTTCCCCAGCCCTGAAGCAGAGACCAGCATGGAGGACCAGGGGCCTGACACCATCCTGGCCCCTGCGGACCCCGACACTGACCCCGGGACATCTTGCCGGACCTCTGGAGTCTCCATGGGTAAGTATTCCCCTCCCGCAGAGGCACACAGGGCTGGGCATGTCCAGCAGGGCTTGGGCAGTGAGGGGGTACAGGGCCGGCCACTGGGGCAGGTAGGGCACAGGGTCGGTGGGTGCAAAGGCCCTCCCATGGCCACGGGCCCCAGAAAGACAGGTGGCACCAGGGTTACAGGCCCCTGTGTGCCTGGGGGTAGTTAACAGGGGCTGGGTGTCAAAGATGCAGCAGCATCTGGGGCAGGGTGGAGAGCATGCAGGCCTCTCCATGGGCAAGTGGCCTTGGGAGACTCCCTAGAGCAAGGTGTGGGTGAGTCCAGCTCACCATTCTGGGTACCACTAGCATGTGTGCCTCCAGGGTACAGTTACCAGATTTCGGGCAAAAGGAGAACATGGTCTTCTTTTTACTGTGCTGTTCTTCTTTTTATCCTCACATTCTCTGTCTGGCAGGCAGTTTAAAATACAGGACTTTGTCAGGCTTTTTACTGTAGGGGTTGAAGTATCCTGGAATGCCATAGACTACTGCTTTGTACAGGCAAGTGTTCCAGGGCCCCCTAAACCCCGAAGAATATCACAACCATACAACATTTTCTCCCAGTGTCCTCCAATGTCCTCCATTTGGTGCTCTTCTGGCCTCCTTTCGAGGCTTTGGGAGCCAGTAGCCCTACCCCAGGGCAATGTCCCACAGGATCCTGGGTCCTACTGACAGTTAGGGCAGAGGTGTGTGCTGCAGACAGGCTGCATACAGACAAGGCCAGCAGGTGGCAGGAGCCAGCTGTATTTTCTACTTCCCTGCAGCAGGTCACCCAGTCGCTTGCCAGCCATCACCACCGGCCCGATGCCTCAGCCCAAGGGCACCGAGAAGAAGGAGGAGTGCCCCCCGGTTGTGGGCAGAGCTGCTTGAGAGCCTAGAGGAGCTTGGTGAGAGGATGGAGGCGTCCACCCTGGCCTGGCGGCAGGAGCAAGCCCAGCGGCAAGACGCAGCCCTCTGTCTGCTGCAGCAGGCAGCAGCAGCGGACGAGAGGGTGGTCACCACCCTGGAGTGCCAGGTGCAGGCCAGCAAGTGCCAGGCGCAGGCCATTGAGCGCCTGAGCAAACACCTCCCACCCGCGGACGAGGCCATCGTCACCAGTGTCTGCCAGCTGGTGGAGCAGATGGCTCCTCCATGAGCTGCATGGGGTCCACCCCCTGCCCCTCCCTGGAGGCAACCCTGGACCCAGGGTGGCTGTGGGAAAGGGTGGGGTACACCACCACCCCTGGAGCCCTCCCACAGGCCCTGCCTAACTTCTCCCCTGCCACCCAGACTCTCCTACCCCCTTCTCCCTTCCAAGTTCCTGTCCCCTCTCCGAACTCCCCAAATTCCCCCTTCCAAGTTGCTGGCCCCTCCCTGAACTCCCCGAACTCCCCTTTCCAAGTTGCTGCCCCTCCCTGAACTCCCCGAACTCCCCCTTCCAAGTTGCTGGCCCTTTCCCCAGACTGCCGCCACATTTCCCCATCCCATAACCGTCCCCACCCCTTCCCTGCCCCAACCCCTGTTTTGTTGAATAAATAGATAGAGATGCATTCTTGGTGTTGAGTGGTTTTGTTTGGGGGGTAATTGACAGTATGGGTGGATGGGTGGGGGATGGCTGTGGGCGAACATGGGAGAGGGTGGTGTGCGGCAGTGCAGGCCTGGCCCTCAGAGTTCTTCCTGAGCGAAGGTGGTCATCAGTGCATCGTGCACTGTCAAGGCTCTCTGGGATGGCTGCTCCCATAGAGGCACATGTCTGGGTGTCCTCATAGTCCCCAGTGAGGAGTTGTGCCTCAGCTTCCCATGCAGGTGCAATGGGCTCACCCCACTGCTCGCAGAAGTTGTGCAGGGCCATGCATGCACTGATGACCTGTGGCATTGTCCTCTCCATGAGGTGGAGGCAGGTAGGGAGTCACCTCCAGCGAGCCTTGAGGCAGCCAAATACCCGCTTGACCACCTGGCGGCAGCGGGTCAGGCGGTGGTTGAAGATCTGCCTGGAGGGATCGAGGGGCCCTGCGTATGGCTGCATGCGCCATGGGTGCAGGGGATAGGCCGTGTCTGCCACAATGAGGACAGGCACCTCTACTCCCCCAACATTGATGTTATGTGGGGGGAAGAAGGTGCCTGCCTCCATGCCCTGGTACAGGGCAGAGTTACTGAGGACCCTGGCATCATGGGCCCTCCCTGGCCATCCCACATAACAGTTTTGGAACAGGTTGCGGTGGTCCACAAGGGCCTGCAGGATGATGGAATGGTACCCTTTCCTATTGTGGTACTCCATGGCTCTGTGCTCCAGGGCTCGCATGGGGATGTGCGTGGCATCCAGGATCCCCGCACAATCGGGAAAGCCGAGGGTGGCCATGCCGGGAATGATGTCCTGCAGCTCACCTTGGACGACCAGGCATTGCAGCAGGACCCAGTTGATGGCCCTGGTGACCTCCATGAGAATGCACCAGTGCTGAAGAGATGTGCCACAGACCTGTGCAATTCGAGTGGCCATCTTCCACAGGGTGATGGCCACTTTCTTGTCGATAGGGATGGCAGGCCTCATGGTGGTGTCCCTTCAGCGCAGCAGCAGGGCAAGTTCTGCGACCAGGAGGCTGAAGCTGGCCCTGCTCATGCAGAAGTTCCTCCTCCACTGGTCGTCCTCCCAGGTTCGCAGTGCTACCCGCTCCCACCAGTCTGGGCTGGTCCCCCGGGCCCAGACCTGGTGAGGCAGGGAAGGGGGCAGGGGCAGTAGCTCTGCTCTGCAGCCCAGCTGACTGACAGCCTCAGGCAGAGGCTGGGCACCCTCTGGGTCTGTGAGCAGAGTGTCCCACATCAGCAGAATACTCTGCAGGCAGGCAGAGGGTCTGTGTGTTTCACGGCGCTGGCTGGGCAGCCGGGCAGTGTCCCTGTCTGTCGCTTGCAGAGTCCTGCTAGCCAGAATGGACAGGGAAGTGAGGTTGGGGCCAGCTTTTATAAGATTGGCTGGCAACATGGCCACCAGCATGGCCCAGGGAGGCGGCCATGTTGCCACACCTCCCACGGTGCGCTTCGCCTGAAGCGAAATAGCAAGTCCACAGTGTGGACGTGCTATTTTGATTCCCGCTTTTCCCTTATTTCGATTTGCTTTTTGGTTATTTTGAATTAAGTCATTTTGAAATAAGGACTTTATTTTGAAACAACTTGTTTCGAAATAACTTATTTCAAAACAATGCCCTGCGTGTGGACATAGCCATAGTAACCCTGTGGAGACACCATCTCATCAGTCGCTGAGGAGAGTTGAGGAGAACAGCTGGGTGAGACAGAGCAAAAGGAGCAGACATTAGAGACAGGGATTACGCCAGACTTTTGGTAAGGGAAGAGGGCCCCCTAAAAAGGAAAAGACCCATAAGACCACTGACTAGGATCCTAAGATAAGAGCCATGGTTAGGAACTAACACGCCGCTTAGAAGCGTTAACCGCTGACAGGGGCACGATCTGTACAAAAGCAGCCTGTAACACTAGGTACAACAATGGGAAGAGCTTATAGTAAGAAGCCTTAACTGTGTTAGAGAAGAGAGTAAGTTTAAGCATTGAGATCTCCCCATTCTGTAGATGACTGATCCCCACTTACCGATTGCTATAGCTTATAAATCCATATTTGTTTAACTATCATAGGAGTGTAACTGTTATACTGTTTACTGTAAGTGTATTACTGTTAAGCTTTGTAAGGTGTCTTTAAGTCTAAGTAGCATAGTCTGTTAAATTGCGTAATAGGTATTGTAATAAACTGATCGCTTGCGCTTTTCCATTGCATCCTGAGTCTTTTGTTGCTCCCTCTGTCTGTTCTTGATCGGTCGGCTGTAGTCGTATTCCCCACTGGGCGCCGTTTGAGCAGCAATGGTCCCACCCCAGTTATCCCAGTGTTGTGTGTCAAAGAATTAGGCTGCTGGACAGCCTTGTAAGTGGAGCTTTGGGGTAACAGTGTTAACTAAAGTTATGTCAAAGGTTGCTCCTAACTTGAGACCCATTCACGTACAAATCCCTTAATTCAAGGGTGATGATGCTGTTCTCTGAAACTGGCAAGGCTAAAATGGGAGAGTGAGCACAAATCTTCAGCTGTTGCCACAACTCACTCACTCACTCACTCTCTCTCTCTCAGTCTTCGGAGGGAAAATATCAAGCAATTGTCACATGACCACAGGGGAAAGCCTGGTTTAAAGCTGACCAACCAGCCTGTAGGAAGAAGCACTAAAGGCTGTAAGGCTACTAAAAGTGATAAGCTTAGTTACGTTACAAAGCGGCAGCAGTGTTAGGCTAGTTCATTAATGTAGAGTTTTAAGGGGAATTATAATCCAATAAGGAGGACAGCATATTCAGAGCTGTGTAAGGAGTCTTTATTGAAAGAGAACTGAGAGAGAGAGGACCCGACAGATAGGCTTTCCTAGCACCTAAACGACCCTCCCATTTATCACTATGACAACCCCAATGACCCTAGGTAGTCCAAAACACCACAATTAAAACAAACAAGGAGTCCTGTGGCACTTACAGACTAAAACATTTATTTATTGCATGAGCGTTCATGGGAGAAAATCCCACTTTGTCAGATGCTTTGAAGATGGATAACTTACAGCATGAGAGAAAATAAATGCAGGGGAGTGTAAGACATGGCATCAGGTCACACTATAACAACAATTTAAAATATTTGTAAAGATTCAAACACTGAGGAATGGCATATAGAGGAAGATGAGGTCAGATCACCTGTTGTTATTGATAGAAAACTCCAGGGACATTGGATTTTTCTCTTGTTACAATAGGTGATTTGACCTCATCTTCGTCTGTATGCTGTTACCCAATGTTTGAATCTTTCCAAGGCTGTGTCCACACCAGAGTTTTATTTTGAAACAAAACAACCACCGTTGTTTCAAAATAAAACCTGTTATATCTGAACAATGTTTCGTTATTTCAAAACGAGGGGACCCTGTCATTTCAAAATAATGGCAGTTGTTTTGAAATAGTTAAACCTCACCTGAAATTGAAATAGCTGTTATTTTGAAATGGTTATTTCGAAACAATGGCTTTCAGACATGTTTTGAAACAACGGCTATTTTGATTCAAGTGTGAGTTGACCTTCTTCCTCCCCGGGTGCTCAGGGGGTGAGGAAGTGCCCTGCCAGCCTGGTCCCTCATGCTTTCAGACACAGCAGAGTGTGACAATGTCAGAGGCTCGAGGCTACCAGGCACAGGGGCGATGCCGGGAGCCAGTCTGGAGCCATGAAGTGACCCTTGCCCTCCTACAAATCTGGGCAAGGGAGGACATAAAGGTTCAGTTCCAGGTACGGCACCAGAATGTCTATGTGTATGCAGACACCACCGAGGCCCTGGCACAGGATGGATAGGAGCAGACAACAGAGCAGGTGTGCTCAAAAGTAAAAGGGCTCCGGCAGGAGTATGCCCAGGCCAGGGACTCCAGGCAGCTCCACAGGGCAGCAGCTGCCACCACATACCCCTTCTTTGAGGAGCTGGACGCATTCCTGGTCCAGGAACCCAGTGGCCTGCCATCACAACCCCTGGACTCTGGTGAGCCCCACACTGTGGCCGCATCCCCGGAGCCAAAGGGTTCTCCTCAGAGGCCAAAGAGCCCCTCATAGGTGAGAGCAGCCGGCCCAGCAGTGGCCCACCTGCCAGCCCGGAGCTCATCCCGGAGCAGCACACCAGCCCCGAGGAAAAGCCGGAGGAGAAGGAAGCTGCCCTGCAGGAGACATCGAACCAGACATCAGGCATCCCAGTTGGTGAGTTCCCTCCCTTCGGCAGGGAGGCCCAGCAGTGCAAGGCATGGGTCCCGAGGGGGGCAGAGCCCTGGGACAGTGGGCTCAGGCCTGGGGGGGTGTACAGGCTGTCCCATGGATGTAGGTGGCAGGGAGGCATGCGGAGACAGGGTCCTGTGTCAAAGCAGGATGGGGGGTCACTCAACAGGGGGGGTAGCAATAGGCAGACATGGCAGCATGCAGGGCAGATAATCTCCAGCCAGCACAGCTGTCACATGGCCTTCGGACACTTGCCGGGCCACATGTTGCCGAGAACAGCTCACTACTGTGGGCCTCAAGGCCACGTGGCCCCTCAGTGCAGTGTACACAGCACACAGATTGGGAATCCTGTTGGCTGTCAGGGGAGGGGTGTTTGCAGCTCACAGGCTGCACACACCAAGGCCAATAGGCTGACAATAACTGTTCTCACTTCTGCCCTGCAGCTCGTCCGCCTACCTGCCAGCCTTCTCCTGGGAGCCCACCAACAACCACCAGGTGCAGGAGAAGAGCCCGCCAGACTCAGGATGACATCCTGGCCAGCCTGCTCCACCTCAGTCAGCAAGCCAAAGAGTCATCTTGGGCCTGGCACATGGAGCAGGGCAGGCGCCAGGATGCTGTTGTCTGGCAACTCCAGCGTGTCACCGATGTTGACAACCAGATCGTGGCAGCCCTGGAGCGGCAGGCATCAGCAATGGAGCTCCAGGTGACAGCCCTCGACCGCCAGGTGATGGCACTTGAAAACATCCATAGCGCCATCTGGTGCATCGGGGCACACCTTGCCCCCCAGCAGGAGCCAGACCCAGATGCAGCTAGGGACCCAGCTGCCCCTCGTCACTGGCGCTCCCAGACCCAGGGTGGCCATGGGGCTGCAGGCCATGCCCCGACAGTGCCTCCCCCCAATAGGCCCCTCTAGCTGTCCCCAAACCCTCACCCCACATCCCCTCTCCCTCTTTAGTGCCCCCAGTTGTGCCCACACTCGACCCTTCCTGACTCCCATGCTTTGCCTTCCCCAACCCCTTTGTTTGTATAAATAAAACAAGTTCACCCACATTCACAGTTGTACTTCAGAGTTTTATTGGGTTGGGTTCAGGGTGTGGGTGCATTGGGGGGGGCTGGCTGTGGCAGAATGAGGGAGCGGGCGGTGTGGTGGGGATTGCATGGTGATGGGGGTGGCATCGAGTATCCCCCTGCAGTTTGGAAAGCCTAGGGCGGCGAGACCAGCGATGGTGTCCTGCAACACTCCTAGGGTGACGAGGCGTGGCAGCAGAACCGTGCTGATGGTGTGGGAGACCTGCAGCAGTACTTCCCTGATGGTGGACCTCCTGATGCCGAAGAGATGGGCAACAGACCTGTGGGACTCGGGAGTGGCCATCGTCCAGAGAGCGATGGCCACGCTCTTGTCCATGGGGATGGCTGCCCTCATCACCATAGCCCTTTGGCCCAGGACTGGGGTGAGCTCAGTGACAAGGTGGGTGAAGGTCTCTCTGCTCATGCAGGGTTTCCTCCTTCACTGCTCGTTGCTCCATGTTTCCCGGACAACCTGCTCCCACCAGTCCATAGCGGTGCCCAGATGTCCTGTGGCACAGAAGGGGGACGGGGAGCTATTGCTGCTGTGAGGGCCACTGAGACGTAGGTCCGGGACTCAGCTCCAGGCTCATCAGGCTCAGGGAAGAGTGTCCCCCACAGCAGGGCAGCACCCTGCAGGCTAGCAGCAGATCTACCAAGCTCTCGAGGATGGTATGGGGGCTGCAGAGCATCCAGAGCCATCTCTCTTGGAAGGTCTTGGGAGTCACAATGCAGAGGGAGGGGAGGTCAGCGCCTGCTTTTATGTGATTGGCTGGCAACATGGATGCCAACATGGCCGGCAACATGGCCCAGCGAGCCGGGCATGTTGCCACACCTCCCACGCTGCCCCTCTCCTGAAGCAAAATAGCATGTCCACACACAGGGCATGCTATTTCTCTTTGAGGGCTTCCTTTATTTCAAATTAGCATTTTCTTAATTCAAATTAACTTATTTCAAAATAAGGATTTTATTTTGAAATAACTCATTTTGAAATAACATTTAATGTGTGGACATAGCCCAACTGTTTTGATTTGCTGTTACAGCGTGACCTGTTCCCATAAGCCCTGCAGATAGTGTAGTGGCTAACGCCTCTACTTAACATGCAGAAGGTTCTGGATTCAATTCCCAGGGGGTTGGACTCGATGATCTCACGAGGTCCCTTCCAGCCCTATGATTTGATTTGATTTGACTTACACTCCCCTGCGTTTATTTCTTCTCATTCTGTAATTTCCCTCATCTTCAAAGCATTGAGAAAGGGGAATTTTCTCCCACGAATGCTCATGCAATAAACATATTCGTTAAGCTTAGTTGAGAGTGAGATTTGTCTTTTCTTTACATTTGATTAAGTCTGGCCTTTCTTCCTCTGGCTTATAATCACTTAAAATCTTTCTGTACATAATAAACTGGTCTGATTGTTTTATCTAAAACAGTGCCTGTGGTTTAAGTGTGTGTAGAGACTTCATTTAAGGTGACAGGGCTGCTGCACATCAATTTTTTGATAAACTGATGAACACATGAGCTGACAGAATCTGTGGAGCAGCACTGGACTGTGTAAGATGGCTATTCCTAAGGTTGCATCTGGGGCTCAGATGGTCTGATTTTATTGTTCCCTCAGCACTGTTTTGTTGAATTTATCAGCCTGCTTCTATCCAGCTGAATGTCTCATGCTGGCTTTGAGGGGCAATAGAAAGGCTGGGTTTAGGTGACAGCGTACCCGAGTAGAGTGAATGATTTGAGTTTGCAGCAGAGAATTAAACATTAAAATGCCTTATTAGACTGTCATCTGCTAAACAGTGTTTCACTTTTATTCATGTCTAACCTTAGACTGACATTGTCAGAGCTACCTACAGCACAGCACTGGAGTGTGCTTGGCTGACTGTTTGAGTCCAATATTTGCACAGCAAATGGTCGCTGGCACAACTAATTGAGAAGAGAAACTGAGACAAAGCAAGGTCTAAGAGTTAGCTGATAAGACTGGGCACCAGGCTGCGCCGGGGATTCTGGGGGCCAGCGCGCACTCCAGTCCCTGCAGCAGCAGGCTCCAGTGGGCGCTTGGGACCCGCCGCCAGGTTTGGGGGCAGCTG
>ML682768.1:0-12375 GCA_007922195.1 Podocnemis expansa
TGGACGCCTTCACCACCCCCGCCAGGCCTTCGGGATTGGTTTTGGCTACAACCTTTACTGGCCCCTGGAGAAAACCCTGCAACAGCGACAGTTCGGTGGAGGAGATGGCCAATATGTCGACTGACCCCCCAGAGATCGTGAGGGAACCCGATAGCCCCGATGGCCTTCCGTTGTCCGTCCCCATGGAGGGAAGCGAACACGGCTCACGGGAGCTGAAGGCAGAGGTAAAGAAGGCTATAAAAAACAAAAGGCGTTACAGGGTGGTGAACTTACGGATCCTTTTTATTTTTAATGTTTCTGAAAAAAAAAAATTCTCTTCTCAACAGCTCGACGACGACTTTATACAGGCCTTTGAGAACCTGCACATCAGTAGCCCTGTGAAAACAAACATATCGTGCGTCAGCTGTTTCTGCCCGTGTCTGGCACAGAGAGCCGAGAGGGGACGACGAAACTGGAATAATGAAATACGCACCGGTTGTTCCTGCCCATGCCTGGTACACAGCACTGAGAGGAAGAATGAAGCAGCTCAGACTCCTTCAAGGGCTGGTGAACGTTTTTGCAGGACGCTGTAAATGAGGGGTGGTTTTAAATCTGGTGATTAATAAAAAAAGTCATTTAAATTTGTTAATGTGAACGTGTCTCCTTCAGACTTGCGCGGTTAAAACACGTTGGGGTGGCAGCCATGTCGGAGCAGACGGCTCTTTTAAAAAAAATATATTACAGCCCCGGGGAAGTCGGGAGCTTTGGAGGGGTGGATGCTCTTTTCCAGGCAGCCAAAAAGCAAAGTAAAACTTTGAACAGGGGTGAGGTAGCAGCCTGGCTTTCGGACCAGGATGCTTACACTTTACACAGACCAGCTCGAATAAGTTTTAAAAGAAACAAGACGGTTGTTTCAGACGTGGATGGGCAATGGCAGGCGGATTTGGTGGACATGCAAAGGTTCTCTAAACACAACAGCGGTGTTAAGTACATCTTAACAGTGGTAGACATTTTGTCTAAATACGCCTGGGCTTTAGGCCTCAAAGGCAAGACAGGGAGTGAAGTGTCCAAGGCCTTTAAAGCTATTTTCAGTGAAGGCCGCATCCCTCAAAAATTACAAACTGATCGTGGAAAAGAATTTTTAAACAAACCTGTAAGTGCGCTGTTTAAGCAGCACGGTGTCCACCATTTTGTGACTAATAATGAGGTCAAAGCGGCGGTCGTGGAGCGGTTTAACAGAACTTTAAAGTCGAGGATGTGGAGATATTTTACCTCCCACAACACCTTTCGCTACATCGATGTGTTACCTGACTTTATAAAGAGTTACAACCGGAGCTTTCACAGAACCATACAGGCCAGGCCTGTTGATGTTACACCCTCGAATTCCCTCCAGGTTTGGAAAACAGTATACGGAGACAATTTAAAAGTAAAACCGGTTGCCCACCCTTTTAGAAAAGGCGACCACGTGAGACTATCTAAAACCAAAGGAGCTTTTGAGAAAGGTTATGAACAAACGTTTACTGATGAGATATTCATAGTGGACGAAGCCTTAACAAAGGGCCAGAGACCTGTATACCATTTAAGAGATTACGAGGGTGAGACGGTGGCTGGATCTTTTTACCCTGAAGAATTACAAAAAGTAAATCCCAAACTTGACAGGATTTACAGGATTGAAAAAGTTCTAGAGGTGAAAGGAAGAGGGAGAAAAAAGCAGCTCTTGGTGAAATGGTTGGGGTGGCCAGAGAAGTTTAACAGCTGGGTGAAAGCGTCTCAGCTCTGTGAGGTTTAGACGCAAAAGATTATGCCTGCAAAAATAAAGACAGCGTGAAAGAAAATGGGCGATGGTGGTTTTTACATCACTTTGCCCAGCAACGCCAGCTCTCGGGTATTTCCCCAAAACACCAGCTCGAACTTTACCGTGCAACTAATTAAACCCTTGGATCTCCCGGGTGCTTGGGAGGTGGGGTTGGTGGAAATACAATACCCTCACAGCTGGAACAACATCAATGAAGACGCCCCTTTTGAAATCACCTGTGAAGATAAGAAATGGAATTTTGTCTTACGACGAGGTTATTACTCCTCTATACCTGATGTGCTGGAGCACATGAACAACGTCATGAGTCGCCATCCCGAAACACCAGGGGTGACCCTGAACTATGATCCTGTGGGTAGAAAAGTTAGATTTAAGTCCACTGATGTTGCTTATATGATTTCAACCGATGGGGAGTTGGCTAATATTTTGGGCATGTACCCCAACACCCGCGTCAAAAAAATCCCTTTCTCGGCAGACATCACAGGAGGCTTCAACTCCTTGTATCTGTACACAGATATCGTGGAACACCAGTTTGTGGGGGACTTCTCCGTACCCCTGTTACGCTGCGTCCCTGTCCAAGGAAGGAACAACGAGTTTGTCACCATCACCTACGATAAACCACATTATGTTCCTGTCAGTAAGCACCACATCGACACCGTTGCCATTGAAATAAAGACCGACCAGAACAGACACGTCTCATTTCGCTTTGGTAAGGTGATCGTCAAGCTGCACCTGCGTTCCCGGAGAGAGCGTGGTTTCTGAAAGGTAAAGCAAAAACAACACCATGGTGATTCTAAAAAATTACGGTGACCCCGCCATCTATAGCAACTATTACAAAGCCCAGGCTGGATATGCCCTTCCTGGTTACCACGGCTCCCCCATGATGTATGGAGCAGGCGTGGGTGGAATATTTCGCAGCCTCTTTAGAAAAGCTGTACCGCTTCTGAGGAGGGGGCTAGAGATTATTAAGCCTCACGTGAAAACTGCTGCTCAAAACATAGCTAGAGACGTGGTAGGCAACGTCTCCCGCGCTGTTTTGGAGAAGGTGGTAAAACCGCCTGAACAGGAGGGGTCAGGGCTGATGTACATTAAAAGGAGGAAGAGAAAGAGAAGCGTGTCACGCCCACGATGCACGGGCCCGCCCAGACCTTTTAAAAGGAAAGCTGTAGCACGCAGGACTAGTCAGAAGCGAAAGACCAAGGGAAAGCGTAGGAGGCGCTCAACACCTGGCAAAAGAGATATATTTTAATCAGCATGGCTTTTGTTCACTGCGGGTCTGAAGAGTGCACCAAGTCGGAACTAGACTTGTTTCAAATAGCCCCTACGCAGACCAGCATCGAGAAAAGCATCTACATCGAAGTACCGCCGCTATCAGCCATTACAGAGGCTGCGCCCCTGGACTTCTTTATAGCGGGGAACGGCATAGATTACATGGACTTAAACAATACCCTTCTTTACCTTCGTTGCAAGATTGTCAAAGCAGATGGAACCGCGATCACCAGGGATGCCGCGGTGGGTCTGGTGAACTATCCTGCAGCATCTATTTTCAGTCAGCTGGACGTCGCGCTGGGGGATCGCCTCATAAGTCAAAGCAACAACTGTTACCCCTACAGGGCCTTTATAGAATCAGTGCTCAATTACAGCGAGGAGACTCTTGCCACGCAATTTTCCGCCGGCCTGTTTTATAAAGACACCCCTGGAAAACACGAAGCTGCGGAGCTGGACGGTGAGAATCTAGGGTTTGTGAAGCGTGCAAACCTGACCGCCCAAAGCAGGACGATAGAGCTGCTGGGCCATCTACACAGTGATCTGTTTTTTCAAGAAAAGCTTTTGTTGAATGGTGTGGATGTGAAAATCAAACTGACACGCAATAAGGACGCTTTCTGCTTAATGGGCGATGCAGCCCAAGGCTGTAAACTGCGCATTGTATCAGCGTCCCTGTTTGTGAAGAAAGTGCGGGTAGCCCCAGGCGTACGTCTGGGGCATGCAGAGGCCCTGCTCACGGCTAATGCTAAATACCCTGTGGACCGTGTGGGGATGAAAGTGTTTAGCATCCCTGCGGGTAGCAGGGTCAGTAACCAGGAAAACCTGTTCTTGGGACAGCTACCCAAAATGGTTGTCCTGGGGTTTGTGGATAACGACGCTTTCAGCGGGAGTTATGCTAAAAACCCCTTTAACTTTAAGCATTATGACATTAATTTTTTGGCTTTGTACGTGGACGGGGAACAGATACCCACCAAGCCTCTCCAACCAGACTTCGAGGCTGGGCTCTGCGTGAGGGAGTATATGAATCTGGTGCAAACGGCCGGTAAATACATGAAAGATCGTGCACTGCTCATTGACCGCGTTGAGTTTGCTCAGGGTTATACCTTGTTTGCCTTTGACCTCTCCCCTGATCAGGAATGCGCTGATCACTATTCCTTGATCAAAACGGGAAACCTGAGAGCAGAAATACGTTTTGCCAATGCTTTGACAACCACCGTCAACATGATCGTGTACGGGGTTTTTGACAACGTGATAGAGATAAATCAGAGGAGAAACGTTCTGTTCGACTATATGTGAACATGGACACTGTGCAGCTCTCACGTGTCTTACTGGCGGACCCTGCCACGCAAAAGACTTTCTTAGATGTGTTTCCCAGTGACTGGCTCCCCGGCGGCAGACTGACACGGAGACCCCTGAGTTTAGTGGTCAACACGCATCCGCACAACCGACCGGGTGAACACTGGTTAGCCTTGTACCTGGCAGAGAACAACCATGGAGAGTTCTTTGACTCATACGGCCACCCCCCGACCAGCGTGTTGTTCCCCAGAAACATCATGAACTTTTTAAACAAAAATGCCACCGACATTGTGTTTCAGACTAGACAATTACAGGACCCCAGTTCTGATGCTTGTGGCTATCACTGTGTGTTTTTCTTACATCACCGTAGCAAGGGTTTGCCTTTTGACCAGATTTTAAAATTGTATTCTGATGACTTGGTAAAAAATGACCGTATGGTGATGAATTTTGTAAGAAAGTTCTTGGGCTTGCCTGGGATTGCTCAAAACATGTTTCAACAAGCCCAGACATGTGTATCCTGCAATGACTTTTACTTAATAAAACGCCCCAGGCGTGGGGTTTAAAGACATCTTGTGTCTGTGTTTTTTTTGTTTGTTTTTTTAAAAAAAATACACGTGACAAAAAGTTTTTAAAAAGTGAACAAAAATTTTATTCAAAGCAAAAAAAATCACCTTTTAAAACTTTTCATTTACAGTGTGGGGGAAAAAAAAAACATTCGGCTTAGAGCTTGAAAAAGAAAAACCATTACCATTTAAAATACCTGGTTTAAGCATGAAAATAAGAAAAATCACAGAGTGAGCCAATTGGGTCTTTTAGACAATTTTCGTTTTTTGGAAGGGAAAAAAGGTTCATGATCTGCTGCTGTGTCAGCTGGGGGAGCCTTCAGGCGCTCCAAAAGATTTCTGTTCTCTGCGTTGCCCATGACGGAAGATGGCACGTTTAGCTCTGCCATGGCATTCATAAATGCATCCCAGCCTTTGGGCACGTGTCTGTTAGGAACAGAGCGTGTCTGAGTGGCGGCCCTGACTAAGTCGAGTATGTTAGAGCCGTGAATCACCGATCCTTTGTACACAAAAGCCCCTTTATCATTCCACGAAGATATGTTTTTATCCTGCCCCAGCTTATTTAGTAGCACCGTTGCATTTCTAACATAACGCTTACCGATGCTATCCAACACTTCCTGAGCAACAGAGTCAAAGGTTTCTGGAGGGCTGGCAGGGGTGTTTTGTTCCTGTTCAGGTAGAAAGGGAGTTGTTTTCCCTTGATCCAAATCACTGTGTTTCACGTATGTTAGGTACCTTTGAAGCACAGCGGCGTATAATTTAGCCTTTTCATGTTCATCTAAGTCAGTCCTTTGAAGAATAGACTTCATTTCGCCATCCAGCAAACGAGTAGCGGTCTTTCTGATATTTTCCTCCGGTGGAGGGGGAGCCCTTAGTTGCTCCAGCTGGTGACCAGGCACCAGATACATTTTTTCCGCATACTCCATTATTGCTTAGTCAAAAGTCCAGTTATCAGAGGGACAGCGAAACTTAGCAGAGGTCCGAGAAATCCTCCGGACTGCTTCACCAGATGCTTTTTTGTTTTTAATGAGATCCTTTTATTACACAGAGTTTTTATCAACGTGCGTCTCTTTTTTAACACACGCACTTGATTCTGTGTCAAAGGTATGTTTCCTTTTAAGGTGTTCAGCGCTATTTCTGAGATGGCGGCTACTAAATCGTCAGAAGCCGCACACAGTATAGCCTTCCTTTGTTGAGGGGACGATTTGCTCAGTAATTTTAGAAGGGGTAGGTTTCTTTTCACGCGGCTAGACATGTTTTCAACCGGCGGTCTCTGCTGTTAAAAAAGGACCAGCCGACGATTCATCTCTTTTTATACCCAGCTGATCTTTTTAAAGTGTAAGCCACAGGCCAGTCTGGGGGAAAGAGACCGGTTCTCAGTCTATAAGCCTCTGGCGTGGAAGCGTTTAAATCCACCACCAGATAGCCGTAAGGTTTTTGGGTGGCATCCTCAAAAGCTTCTAGAAAGAACTGCGCCTTGCCTGGGTACATTTGCCGGGCAAGCGTGGCGATTTGTAATTTATCCCTGGGGTTTTTGAACAGAACCATGTACTTGGCGTTTAGGTTGATCGTGCGACTCTTTTTTCCCTGACAAAACACGTTCTGAACTATATACATAATGCTCAGGTTCCTGTGATGTACGTACTTGGTAAAGGCTTTTTCAATTTCATCGCTTTCACAAGCGGAGTTCATCAGATCATCTATGATAACCATATTTACTTTACTGGTAGGAAACAACCGGTCATCGTCAAAAGCAGCGGGTAGCCCCTCTACAAAAGTGATAAAGGGATATTTACAGAGGAGTTCTTTATACAGAGGCTGCCAGCAACTGTAACACCACACGATGTTTTCAGGCATGACAGATAACATTCGCTCAGCATTATCCAATACATTTTTTATGAAATAACTTTTCCCGCAGTTGCTAGGCCCTGCGAGAATGACAGAAAAGGGGTGTTTCCACCGTGTGTCCATTTCTCAATATCCGTAGGGCAGCGTTTTAAACCCTTCTATGAGGACCCTTTTGTTGTACACCACTTGTTGCGTTTTCTTAAGGGTCTTGGACTTTATTCCCCACTGGTGTTTGTTCCTCACAATAGAGGGCTGAAGCACCTCTATTTTTTTGGAGCCGCTTTCCCCCAAGCCTGCCCCATAGGTCAGGACCAGTTCTTTCAAACTGTCAAAGTTGATTTTTTCACAGCTTGCTACGTTCAGGGTAATCCCTTTCACTTTCAGGCAGGCTTTTCCCCCCGACAGCTTGTACCCGTACGTTTTCGGACCAGCCGACACGAACTCGGTGATGTGCTGATCTGGTGGGATCTCGCTTGTGAGATCCCCTAAATAATCCCCCAGAGGGGGATTCCATTCGCCCTCCCTTTGCACAAATATCACCGAGTCAGTGTCGTGGTACAGGCATCGATCTTGCAACCTGTCTAGCAGGTTGTACAGTTCCAAGCGGGCATAAGCGGTGGTGAAACAGGCGATGAAAACATTACTGTTGTTGGGAACTGAGTAACGGTCTTTGGCGTGCTTCCAAGACACGCAAGCAGTTTCATCATCGATAAACTCGCAGGATGAAACCTCGTAATTGGGGGAAAACAGGTACTGAAAGAGTTCGTCGGGGTCTCTCACGATGCTGGTTTTGGGCAAGTTTGTTCTTTGGCCGAATTTACCCCAGAGAGAATTTAAGAACAGTTTGGCGATTTGACGCTTAGCGGGGTTCAAAACAATTTCGGAGAGGCGTAAACTCACCCCTTCTTTCTGCTGAAAGTCTGCAACATACTTTTTTTGTTTTTCCTTGTCTGTACACCAGCTGGGATACCCCGAAGCCTCTTGTTTCTGACGGAGGTGCATTTTTATGTACTCTGAGAAGAGTTGGTCAGATTTTTTTTCAAAATTCCAGATTTCATAAATTTTTACCACCGTGTACCCCTTCGCTACAGCAGCGTTTAGCTCCACCGTGCACCAGGTCCCCAGGAGGGCCCGCTCCTCGTCAGTGTGGGTGCATGTCTCACGCTGCTCGATCTCCGCGCAGGTTCGACACAGCGGGAACATAAGCTTGCCGCCCACTCTGACAGGCAACAAGGGGAAATAGAGTCCTCGCGGGGGGTACACTTTAACTTTTGCGATGCCGAAATAATTTGAGAGAGGTCCAAAATTTCCCGAAATGATCTTGGGGTGTCCAATGGGGTACTCTTTGGTTTTGTTTACAAAAGGGTACAGGCTGGTAAAATCATAATAGTGGATTTCTTCACCGGGCTTGGGTTTGTAATACAAACGGATGGCATTCGTCCTGCCCCCAAAAAGAGCGTCCCTGGGGACCAAAGGCTGGGGTAATTGTGCTTCCTTTAAAAAATCCGCAAGCTCCCTATCTGTTTCTACCATGGCCTCCCACTCGTGTCCCCAGAGTGTCCTGACTGCAAACCCCTTGCTTCTCAGATAATCAGCCTTGTACTGTGTCTTATAATAAAGAAACCCAAAAGTTGTCCCCATCATTGGGTTTAGGGCTTTTTCATGGTAACAGGTGATACAGCCGTGGAAAAAACAACCGTTAAACTCAAAGGCTGTGGGCACCCCGTCAATGATGGCGTAGCCATCTAGAAAGTAGGACTTTACTGGAAACTCCCCACCCCGTAATGCATGACGTATCTCTATCTTTTCTTTGTGAGCAATGTACATCAACCACTGAATAGAGGGGGTCGAATATCTCTTTTGCTGCCTGTGATAGCTGTCTGGGGGGAGAAGGGCTATCGTGTTATTTTTTAAAAACATAAATCTGTACATGGCCATGCAGACGGATGCCAGAGTTATGTACTGGAAAGGATCTATGCACAATTTCATACCCACAGCTTCTGACTTTGCCGTCATTTTCATGATCTCCTCTCTATACAGCATACAGGCCCGCCTCAAAATTTTCACATCCTGCTGGCAGTAATACGCGAGCTCTTTCTGTAAGTCAAAGGTCTTATTTTGATGTCCCCGGTACCAGTCAAGAAAGCTTGCTTTCTCCTGGGGCATCATGCTGTCGACCCCATAGTGCTCCACCCCGGGCACAGGTCCCACGTAATTTTGGTTTTCCAAAGTGTTAAAAAAATGTGGGAAGTACCCTTTGGCATCCTCAAACCCCATAGCCTGCGGGAGCTTGCTAAGTTTCATGGGGAGGAAGTTTAGAGAGTCTATGAAACGGATGCCCAGAGCCTTAACTTCCACACACATCAGTTTACTGCCCTGAGTTATCAATTCCACATCCATCTTTTCCTTTAGCAACTCCTTCACCACAAAGTAAGCATCGTAACCTTTGGAATTGTGCGCTATGAATGTGTACTTCTGAAACTTTTTGCCAATAAAGGTTTTAACAAAGTCAGAAAGGCACTCGCCACCCTTAAATTCCCAAGATTTTTCTGGCTTTAGAGACATAGCAAAAATGTAATTGGGCACGTGCACCCCCGTCTCCTGCATGCACTCAAAATCGTAAAAAATATACTTTTCTGACCTTTCGGGTTTTTGGATAATGTTTAGAAAACACAAGTGGTCCTCTATCTTGCTGCCACGGGGGATCTTACTGTGACACTGCTTACACTGGCGGCCTTCACACTTATGTCCTTTGTCCGCATAAGAGTCACAGCCCTTGCAGAAAGTTTTAAACCGACATTCGACTTGGTTTTTAGAGGCAGCTTCTAGATGGCCATCTAAACACTCTTTGGACCGGCAAAACAGCCTGCAGCTGGGGCAACTCTTGAGATCTCTCCGACCCATGCTTGTGTTTACCGAGCACGTCTCTCTCAAACAGAGACGGCAGCGGTATCTACAAGAGTGGTCATGACTGTATACCGTGTGGCAAAACTTGCAATAATTTTTGGCCCCAAACAACCTTTTCACATCCAAAACTCCATAGTAATGCTCATCATGCAGCAGGACAAAAAACGTCTTGGGGTACACAGGGCCTCCTGTTTTAAAAAAACCCCAACGACCTTTTGCTGTATAAAGTACCACCTGAATGTTGACACATAAATGCTGTTCAATCACCACTATGTCACTGAGCATCACCTTTTTTTGATCTGACCACCCCAGTTCTTGATGCAGCTTTCTCGCCCCATCTAATAGTTCTGCATCTGTAAGCCTGCGGCCCGAAATGCTGGCCAAAAGCCCTCCAGCAAAACACAGATTCGAGTCAGCGTAAGTCAGGTCTACCAAGCACTGCCTCTTTTTATGGAGAATTTCGCTGTTGAGGATGGAATTCAAAACCCTGCGGCCACCCCCACCCATGTTTCTTACAACTGTCACAACGAGGCGTAACGTCCCATCGACGTGCACCTCTCTATTACTCTGTAACAGTTTAGAAGTGTGGTTTAAGAAATCTTCAGCAGAGAGCTTATCCCTATTCCTTCTCACTGAAAACAGAGGATTAGTTAAATTCTGACCCTCCAAGCGTAACTGAACGTAATCATGTGGGTCTAACCTGTTGTTAATCTCATCAAGAACCGACTGTATACCCCTGTGCACAGCTTCAACCACCCGTCTGGCTGAACTGATTCTCTCAAGATTGACAAAACGAAATTCATCATTGTATACTGTGCCCCTAAATCTAGGTAATTCCCGCTGCCAACTCCTCACCCGCTCCATATAGGTATCAGGGTGGGGATCCGAATCTACCCCAGACTCGGAGGGTGCAGATGGTGAGCTGCCTAAAGAGCTGTCTGGGGAATTTTCTAACCCGCCACCCCGTGGGTCAAATTCCACATCCCCATTCTCAGGCACGTCACTAGCGGGCCTCTCTTTTTGTTTTTTTCTCCTCATCACCGCCTTAGCCTTTTTTAAAATCTTTACAATGACCCTGGCCCTTAACTTTTTGGCAGTCATCCGTTTATCCCTGAAAAGACCTCCCCCTTTTTGAATAGGTCGGGTACCCCTTCCCACAACTAGCTGTGCAGATTCAAAAACACAATCAGGAGGGCAGAAATATTTTTGAGCATATTTATCGAGAACATTTGCCTTTTTGACATAGTTTTCAGTCAGTCTTTCTTCTGGAACCCTGGACAGTACAGCAAACATCAGCTCTTTGAATGAAGCATTATGTTCACCTATCATTTTTCCAAATGAGGCGTTATGTTCACCTATCATTTTTCCCCAGAACTGGAGAACTGCATCAGTCCTGTTGAGGTGTGGATGTTGAATGTAATTATCAGCGCTGGAGCTTTCGCTCCGTGTTTTTTGATTCACAACCCCTAGAGCATGTGCTCCGGGTTTGTGAATGCGTGTGCTTTCACTCACAGCTCTCTCAGGGCTTGGTGTGGTGCTGACCACTGAGGAACTGGAGGTGTGGTGCTTTGTACCGGAGTTTTTGGTTTTGTCCTTGGGCTTGATGTATCTGCACTCGGGGGTTTCCTGCTGTTTCCTCAGGACTCCCTTGCTGTTTTGCATGGGTGATGTTGCCAAGGGCTCAGGATGGGTTTTCTGTTTCTTTGGTGTTTTTCCCGGAGTTGTGACCACAATGACATCAGCGGAGCTGTCACTGGCTGAGTAGAAAAAGAAAAAAAGATGTCAAACATAACCTATTTAGAAAAAATTAACTTTTCAAAACAAGCTCCCTATTTGTTACTATAAAAAAAAACACACAAAGAAAATATATTTACAGCACTCCATTTCTTTGTCAGTCATTGGTGGTGGTAAATTTTCCTTTTCAGCTGTATCTTCCCTTTTCCTTTTGAGCTGGGCACCAGGAGGACTGTCCGTGCCTAAGAAGAAAAAAAGATGATCAAATAAAACCCCCTTTAACTTTACCACAAAATCTAATTAAAAACACAGAAACAAATTATATTTACAGCACTCCATTTCTTTGTCAGTCATTGGTGGTGGATTTTCCTCTTTCTTTTTTCTTTTGGTCATCGACAAACTCAAAGATTTTTTTTCATTTTTTGATAGATCTGTAAAGCAGACAACATTATTATAAAAGGTTCTTATCAACTTTCAAATGGGTTAACCTTTCTATTTAAAAATCTTCTATTTCAGGGACAGTGAGTACCCACACCTTAGAGTTACCCCTGATTCAAATCTTACGATTTGAAGCCTAGGCATGCCCTCTGTGGAAAGGGGTTAGTTCAGACCCCACCAACAATTCAAGTCTTAAAAACACATTGTCACGTGATCAGGCTAAAAACAAAAATACAGTAAAGAAAGACCCTGGTTAAATTAAAGAAAACCTAAAAATAAAATTGCAGTTTTAAATAAGCAAAAATAAATAAATAAATAAATAAATATTTTTAAACATTTTAAGCCTTAAAAACACATTGCCATGTAATCAGGCTAATAACAAAAATACAGTAAAAAAGACCCTGGCTAAATTAAAGAAAACCTAAAAATAAAACTGCAGTTTTAAATAAGCAAAACAGACCCTAAACCAGCAAAAAAAAAAAATAAATAAAAAAAAAAATAAAAAGCCCATCATGTGCTCACACTTAGAAG
>VOCP01049623.1:0-14111 GCA_007922195.1 Podocnemis expansa
TCAGCCAGTGACTGGCCCTCACTCGCTGAATGTTCTTTTAATTACCTCATTGTCTTTGTGTTATAGTTATAAGTTAAAGTGTTGCATATATGTGTTAATTGTATCTGTAAGTTATAGCGCTTATATGTTATAAGTTAAGCAGTGTCTTTATATTGTAATTCCCTAGAGTAATTTTAATGCTTTTAAGCTTGATGTTAAGTAGCAGTTTTTCTTAAAGAGACAGTAGCACTTTAGTCAGTGCTTATAATACATGTTACAATAAAGCCGCTTTTGATCAAAACAAATTATTGGGTCTGAATCTTTGTTGTTTGTGAGTCTGTGCTTGATCGGTGGGCTGTAGCCGTAATCCCCAACTTGGGACATTTATCCCAGGGTTTGGATATTTGTCCGTTTAAGCGAAATAACCTAATTTGGGTTACCTCCTGAGAGTGTAATTATATTCAGACTGCTGGACGGTCTGAAAATTGATAAATTAAGTGATTGGATTTTGGGGATCAAATTTTTGGGGTAACAGAATTGGCGAGCCAGGTAGGAGGTTTTCGCTTAAATTTGGGGGTTCACGGACCCTAGAGCAACAAAGGTTCACAGACCCTAAAGCAATAAAGCCAGGAGGTTTTCGCTTAAATTTGGGGGTTCACAGACTCTAAAAGCAACGTAAGATATAGAGGAGTTAAAGATTCCATGAAATTGTGGCGCAAGTAAAAATTCTAGGAGTCTTGTCTGCTGTGCTGACTGTGAACGGTCTTTCAAGCCGGCACCTTAACTTTAACCCTTCGCGCTCAACCAGCAGACAATAAAACCTTTTTAAATTTTATAGGGAAATAGGAAAAGTGTAGAAATAATTGTATTAGGTAAAATTAAAAGCTCAGTAATTTAAAAGCATGCTTATAAAGGTAACATCAATCAGTAAATAAAAATTTAATTAAAGAGCAGACATACCAATGAATAAAAATTAATTTTTGCTTATTAGAATAACCCTTGTTCAGGAAAGCTATACCTAAAAAGTCATCAAGGAAAATTTAGGGAATAATTTTAAGGGTGCATCCATAAAAGTATTGGTAATTGGCAAACAAAAATTTAAATTAAAATGCATTAATGCAAATGTATTGGTTCTATTAGTAAAGGTATATTTAAAAAAAAATTTTTACCTGATATAATTGAATTAATTACATCCAAAGGTTTATTTGATTCAATTGTATTAGAAAAGTGTTTGATAAGATTTAAGTGCACGTATGGTTCTAAAATACTTGACTTGAGTTATTGGTAGGCTTTGGTGATTTAGTTATTCAGTTAAAATTGCTCTCCTGGAGGCACATATCCAGTAAGCCTAAGAGAGTAGGCTTTGGTGATTTAGTTAAAATTGCCCTCCTGGAGGCACATATCCGGTAAGCCTAGCCAAGAGAATTGCCCTACCGGAGGCATTGGTATCCAGTAAAAGCTAGCTCGAGCAGTCTAGCTGAAGGACCATATCCAGCAAACCTGTAATCAATATAGCCAAGGGTTTAGGACAGCCTTGCTTGAGGGGTACAGGGCCTGTGGCCACCGTGAGGGAGACGTCCCTACGGATGAGACAGGTTTATAGTTAGTCTCAGAAGGTTATGGTTGGTAGTGGACTAACTTAGGAATTTCTAGGTATCTCCAGGGACCAGGGATCTCTTTTGAGGTTTTACTGACAAAAGTCAGACTAGAAGATTCCGATGGGTAGCTCAGCCCTAGATTGAGTTTGTAGAAACACTGTCCAGTATTACTTTGGTTAGAGAAAGAGTCTAACCCCTGTCGTTGCTCAAGGCAGACAGTATTACTCTGGTTAGAGGAGGAGTCTAACCCTGTCGTTGCCCAAGGCAGACAGTTTGTGCTGAAATAGTGCACAAAATTCAATTAGGTGGTGCTGAAATAGTGCACAGTAGTATTACAATTAGTCTTACATTTAGAAAAAAAAAAAGGGTGCCCAATAGTATTAAAATTAAGTAAGTAAGTTTTGGAAAAGATCTGAAGCGGAAAACTTCTAGCATAAAATTACAAGATGTTGAGGGCACAGAAACAACAGCATAGTAAAACCAGTAAAAGTCACTCTGATAAAATGCTAGGAGATAGTTTAGAAGATTTTGTACAGAAAATAGGAAAAGGTCCATGGAAAGAAAATGCCTTCATAGGACCAGGAGCTTTCCAGCAATTATGCAAGCAATGGGATCAGTGGGTTCAGGAAGATCAGAAAGGAATTTTTAAAGGAAAGCCTAGTAAAAAGGAAAGAAAAAGAGCTGCTATGCAAGGATTATATCTGGTTGCAGCTACATTAGACAAAGAAATAGAAAAATTAATAGAAGAAAAACAAAGATCACAAAAAGAAAAAGATAGCAATGTTAAACAGCTAAGAAATTCAGAAGCTGAAAATATAAACTTAAGATCTGTCCTGTTAACACAATCTACTCAAATAAGAATGTTTCAGAAGGAAATAGAAGAAGGAAAAGAGGAGATAAATAGATTGCTTAAAGAAAGTGAAAAGTGGGAAAAGGTAGCAACAGATAGTCAAGCTGCTGTGAGAGTAATGCTCTCAGATGCAAAAGAAAAAGGAAGGATAGAGCATGCAGATTGTTTAAAACAGATAGAAGCTTTAAAGAGGGAATTGAGAGTTAGTCAAGGAGTAATTTCAGTAGTAAAGAGCAATGCAAGTCATTGGAGGTATGAGAAAGTAGGAACTGATGAAGATGAGTGGGAGGATATTGAGGAAGATTGTGAAGGGACAATAGAAAAAGAAACCTTATACAATACTTTAAGAAAAGAGCTAAGAGAGCTTGAGAAACCACCCCCATTAGCACCAGTGGTAACCACTAAAGTAACTAAGAAAACAAAAGCAGGCAACTATGGAGGTACAGAGGAAAGAACAGAAGAAAGACCCTATACTCTTGAACAAGTTAAAGCCCTAGGAAGAACTTTAGGAATTCTAGACAGGAGCACGGTAGTCAAATGGCTTACTAGAATAACAGGAATGCCAGGATTAACAGGAGCAGATATATTAGCACTGCTTAAGGAATGTGTGGGTATGGAAAATTTTGCAGGGCTTCCCTATAATATAGAAGGTGGAGAAGAAAAGGATAAGGATGATATAGAGATGGAAGTTTTAAAATTCTTTTTCCCTGGGGAAGATCCAGTTATATGGTTTCACAGGGAAAAGCAACAGCCTGGAGAAAGACCCGAACCCTATATAGCTAGGAAAAAGTTAGTATACAAACATTCAGGTCTTGCAACTCCAAGGGAAGATGCAGAAGCTATACATATGAGATGGGCAGATCTTTTAGATTACGATGTATTACAATTTAGAAAAGCCTTATTGCTAGGGTTTGTCCCTAATGTAAGAACAGCAATGATTTCTATAGATCCAGCAGAAACACCTTTAAGGGACATTGAGGAAAAAGCAAAAGCACTCTATGAAATCCAAAGAGAAACTTGCCCAGTCCCTAGAAAAAGAATTGAAAGGGTATCAACAGTAACTTTTTCAAATAATGGTTCACCAAAGAAAGAGAACCCTCCACCTAGACAGATTAGAAATGGTAGAAATGAAGGGTGGAATAGAAATGGAAATAGAATTGGAAACTCCTATTCTCGTCCAGCTACTCCTTATCTCTTAAGGAAAGAAGATTCAGTTAGGACATGGGCATGGAAAAAGTTATTACAGTTTGAACCAAAAGAGAAAATTCATGGGTTGCCAACTGCAGAAATACTAAAGAGGCTAGCACAATATGAAAGCCCAACTCCATCTGCCCCTCCTCTCCCACCAGATCAAGAATAGGGAGGCCGAGCACCCCCTATTTCCCCAGTGTCACCCAAAGAGCATGCTGACTTAGTGGCACATTTAGATCAAGATAGATGGGGAAGACCTACAGTTTATGTAGAGTTTAAACAGGGAGCGTTCGGACAAAATATGCTAATTGATACAGGTGCCACTTTCTCATTAGTTAGTACCAAAAGGAAAAATCTATTTGGAACTCCAGTCATTGTTAGAAATTTACAAGGATTTAATGAAGCAGAAAGCAGGGTTCCATTTAGCCCTATAGTAAATTTTAGGTTAGGAAACAGATCTGGAAAGGGACAATTTGGTCTCATAGAACTAGATGGGAATGGAATATTGGGAATGGACATTCTAAGAAATCTCAGGCTTATAGTTGATTTGGTAAACAGAACATTATGGAAAATGCCCATAGGTCAGGAAGACACAGCAAAAGAATCCATAATCATAGAAGCAGGCTATAGGTTATCTGCTGTAAAGGCAGCAGAAGAGGTAAAATGGCCTGATTGGCCACAAGAAATTTTAGAAATCACCTTACAGCATAAAACAGTGTGGGTTAAAAGCAAAGCAGAATGTGGGAAAATTAATGCAGAAGTGTTAATTACAGGACCTGATCCCCCACCTCAAAAACAATATAAATATCCCAAGGAAGCTGAGGAAAGTTTAGCAAAAACTATTCAGGGACTGATAAATCAAGGAGTTGTTGTAGAAAAACAAAGTAAGAATAATGCAGCTATTTGGCCAGTTCTGAAAGCAGATGGAAAAACATGGAGATTAACTATTGACTTTAGACCATTGAATAAAGTAACTCCAATAACTGCACCAGTGGTGGCCAAATATCCAGAGGTAATGGCTTCTATAATAGGAGGAGCGAAGTGGTTTACAGTATTAGATCTAGCAAATGCATTCTTTTCCATACCATTACACCCAGACTGTTAGTATAAATTTGCCTTTACTTTTCAGGGCAGACAATTGTGTTTCTGTAGAACTCCACAGGGTTTTCATTTGTCCCCAACTATATGCCACATGCATGTGATCAAAATGTGGGATGATATGCCGAAAAGAGATAATGTTATCTCCTATGTTGATGACATCCTGATTAGCACAAAGACTAGAGAGGAAAATTTAGAAATTTTAGATCAAGTTCTGCAGAAAATAGAGGAAACCGGATTCAAAGTTAGCCCTGAAAAAGCACAGATATGCCAGCAGCACGTAAATTATCTAGGAGTAACTCTGGGACAAGAAGGACGTTCACCAGATAAGCAAAGAGTAGAACTCCTACAGAAATTGCCAGCTCCTACAGATATTTCCACTCTGAGATCATTCTTAGGGTTGACAAACTTTTCTAGAGATTTTGTGGAAAATTATGCAGAAAAAGCTTCTCCATTATACAAGTTGTTAAGAAAAGGTACCCAGTGGGAATGGGGAACAGACCAGCAAACAGTGTTTACCCAGTTAAAACAGGCACTAGCACAGGCTCCAGCTTTAGCTTATCCAAAGATAGAAAAACCTTTTGTGCTTCAATTAGCTACCACAGACACCGGAATGAGTGCAGTCCTCAGTCAAGACCATGGTTCCAGCTTTATCTCCAGTTCCTTATGGACTTATCATAGAAGGGGAACAGCATGAGTGTCCATTGCCAGAAATCCTTCCAGAAGGTCCTACACTATTCCAAGGAGGAACAAAACTACAGGAAGTAAAAGACCAGGTAGATGAGATCTGGTTTGTGGATGGATCAAGTTATTGTAAGGAAGGACAGCATTTTACTGGGTATGCAGCAATCAGAATCTCTGATGAAAGAGTTATAAAGGGACAATGCCTACCACACTCAGCTCAAGCAGCTGAAATAGTGGCGGTTGTTGTAGTATTAGAAAATGTCCCAGAAGACAAACAAATTGCTATCTTCACAGATTCTGATTGGGTGTTACGAGCTATAGTAGATTGGATGCCTCATTGGCAGAAAAGGGGGATGAAATCAGCTGATGACAAGCCCATAATTCATTCTGAAAAATTGATATACCTGTGGAACTTAGCTCAAACAAGATTACAACCAGTGTTGATGGGAAAAGTAAAAGCACATAGGAAAAACACAGAAGAGGCTCAATGGAATAATAAAGCTCATGAGCAAGCTAAATTAGGAGCCAAGGAGGGGTTTCCCTGGAATCCTAAAATTCAGTTTCAAGCAGCCCCAATAGCCAGCATAGGAGAAGAACAAGTAGAACAAATTGATTTGATAGCATTGCAAAAGAAAGATCCCGAAATAAAGAAACTAGTGGAGAAAGGAGAATTCCATGGATGGCATGTTAAAAGGCATGAAAACAGGACTAATACTAGCAGCTAAAGCAGAGGAAGACATACCAGTATGGGTAGTACCGTCTAATCTTAGAACAGAAATGATAGCCTTAGCACATGATCATGGACATTTCGGTGTAGATAAAACTTTAGACAGACTGCAAATGGCAGGATGGTGGCCTAACATGAGATCAGATATAGAGCAATATGTGAATAACTGTTTGCCTTGTGCAGCAAACAACGTAGACACCAAAATAATAAAAGGGAAATTAGGACACCAAAGAATTGAAGGTCCGTGGTCAAGGTTACAAATTGATTATATTGGTCCACTTGCAAATACTGCTAAGGGAAACAAATACTGTTTAGTGATTGTTGATCCTTTCACTAAATGGGTAGAAGCAATTCCTACCAGGAACAACACAGCACTAACCACTGCTAGGGTATTAGTAGATCAAGTCTTTTCTAGATGGGGAATTCCAAAAGAGAGAGATTCAGATCAGGGTCCGCACTTTGTAGGTGAAATAACAAAACGCCTGTGTCAGGCATTTGGAATTAAGCAAAGATTACACATAGCAGGACATCCACAAAGTTCAGGACAAGTAGCAAGGACGAATAGAACTATAAAGAATGCCTTAAGAAAAGAAGTAAACTTGCAAGGGAAGAAGTGGGATCAAAAGTTACCTTTAATATTAATGGCCATTAGAGGAATAGTGGCATCTCATGGAGTAACACCATTTAAAGCAATGACAGGAAGAAACATGAGATTGCCAGAACAATGGTGGTTAGTTGGGAACCCTCCAGATGAAATACAACCAAAAGTGCTAACAGATCACTGGATGCAGCAGCTCCTAAAATCTATTTCAGAAACCCATAAGCAAATAGCAATAGCTTTGAAAGCAAAAGCTCAGCAAATGGATCAGAAGCCAGGACCAATCCTGCATCCACAAGAATGGCAAATAGGACACAGAGTGATGTACAGGCAGTTTAAAGAAAAAGACCACGTCCTATGCCCTGTATGGGAAGGTCCAGTTAAAATCATTAATAAAGCCAGCCCCACTGTGTATATGCTAGAAATTAAAAGAGGACAAAGAAAAATAATCAAATGGTTTCATTCCTCTCAAATGAAAAAGTGGAAAGGAAAATAAGCTGAAACAATAAAAATAAGCCACATGCAAACACTTTGTATATATATGTATAGTTAAGAATAGTTGATTTTATTTTTGTAGGAAATATGGAAAGTGAAAGCGAAGAAAGTGGATATGAGAGTGGTAGGGAAGATCAGACTGAATTATTGGATGGAGAAATTGCAAGATTAATAGAGGACTTGGATCATAGATGGTTTACCGTAGCAACACTACTGATAGATGGAATAATAAGAACAGTCTATTTTACTATAAATACAGGAGCAGCCTTTTTAATCCTAAACATCAATGGATTGTATGTTGATAATATAATAACAGAAGAGACTAGGTGGATTCATTCCTCATCAGGATGGGGAACGATTCCAATAAGCATCCCACTAAAGATCAACATAGGAACAAGAAGGTTGCTGGGAAGTTTTGGGCTTATAGATTTGGGTCCACATCAGTATAGTGTTCTAGGATTAGATGCACTTACGGCAATGAATTGTGTAATAGACTTGGGAAGAAGAAGGTTGTTGGAAAGTAAGAATGAATAGAAATGGTGTGTAGAGTAATTATAAAATAGGTAGAGAAAGTAATCAAGTCACTCTTGCAATATTTAAAACTATGGCGGATTGGGTAGAGGAAGTAACATCAATAGAAGAAGATGAGGTATTGAAAATATTGGACCAAGGAAATACCACGCAGAGAAGTCTAGAAATTGAGCAGATCTTGCGACAAGAAGAACAAAAGGAAAAACAAAAACCAAACCAGGAATCAATGAAGGACATTCTCTTTAACATTCTTAAGGATAATAAAGAAAAAGGGACACAGACAGAAGAAATTCCAACTGTTATGTTTCTGGACAATAGATATGTTATAACTCCAATACTAAAAGATCATTATAATAGACCATTGGCAATAATATTCGTAAAAATGCAAGATAATGAAACAAGCCATATATGTTATGTAGATCCTGCAGCATCACATTCTGTGATCAATACTAAAGTCATGCCACAAATTCTCTTGTATCGAACATATAAGAGAATCAGAATAGCAAAGGTACCAGGAACAGTGGAGATTACAACTCCCTTAACACTAAGAATAGGGAATAAAAGAATTGAGAACGTTAAATTGGGAATAATGGAAATGAATGAAAGCCTATATGGAATACTGGGAATTGATATCTTAAGAATGTTAAAGTGCTCAATTGACTTAGAGAAGGATGCCTTGGTCCAAATCCTACAAAACTAATGTATATAAATAAATAAATAAATAAATAAATAAATAAATAAGTTAAAAACGATTGTATTAGGAATTATAGTAATATAAGCATAGATATAAATAGTATAAGATAGAAATATAGGATTATATGAGTAAGTCATGTATTTGCGCTTATAGGTACATTGAGTAAAGAATGGCTGAGCAAAGAAGAGAAGAACAGATTACCGAACATGTTCTTCCCATAGCTGCTGATGCAGAAGTAAATGGAAAGGCCATGTATCCACAGGGAGCCCAAATTGGAGAGGCTCATGATAATGTTATAGAACAAGAAGATTGGGATCATGACCTAACTCCTATTGTGGGGTTATGAAGAGATTCCAGTACAGGGAACCTTTTAGTCCCAATCACATTAATACATCCAACCCATACGAATACTCAATTTTTCCAGCTTAGGCCAAATTTGTCATACTCTATGATAAATTTGACAAGATGGGATTGTTGGGGTAAATTTGGTACCCATGTTTTGTTCTACTCAGAAGTGTATGTTTAGGTATGCTCCAACCCAGCAGTGGGCTGCATTTGAAGAGGCTGTGAAATCTGCCTAGTAACAGCCTGGAGAACCACTGCCAGCCGGTCGCCGGGGCTGCGAAGTCTGCCCGGCAACAGCAGCGAAGTCTGCCCGGCAACAGCCCTTGGACTATGGGGGCTGCCATGTTGGATTTGTGGGCCGTGCGCACAGGAGCCTAGAAGGTTCGGGGCTACCTTTAAACTAATTGGTCAGAAGTATTTCGGCACGAAGAGGGCGAGCCTTGATTGGCTGGGGCCCTGCGAATTTAAGGGGCCGGCGCCGGGGGGGGGGGGGGGGGGGCGCTGGTTTGTTTTTTTCACACACAGTTCCTGGTCCTCCTGGCTGAAAAGAGCTGGGCCATCGAGGCGTCTGAGGGACTACCATCGAGGGCTCGAAGACTCGGTGCATGAGTTCGACGCACGGTGCGGTTCCAGAGGGTTTGGTGCACAGGTCCAGTGCACGGCGTGAACCAGAGGACTCGGTGCACAGGCTCGGTGCACGGCGTGGGTCCAGGATCGGGAGGCTCGGTGCACGGGATCGATGCACGGAGGGGAGCCTGGAGCCACGGTGCAGAGGGGAGTGACTTGGCACTTGGGCTCGGCGTGCGGCGTGGATTTAGGCCCCGGAAGCGGCCAAAAACGGACCAGAGGCGCAGAAGACCTGAGGAAGTCCCCGAAGGGGATCCAGGACTCTGTTAAGGGGATGAAAGGACTTTATAGTACAGGACTGGCCACAAGAGGCCCATAAGCAGACGTTCCAAGTCTGGAAGTTCGTGTAACAGTCCGGAGGTCGAGTCCAGCGCCAGGAGGCGAAGACAACCGTAAAGTTGTTGAAACCCTATTGTGGGAGCCTTTACGGTGAGGCAGGGTGCTTACCCAGCCTGGGAGTGGAGGCGGTTCCATAGCCTATTGCTATTCCCTCACTTTCCCATTGATTGTCTTGTCTGCCTTGGTTATAGTGATAGTATTGTTATTGCTATAGCTTGTTTGTGTTAGGTATAATAAACTGCGTTTTTCTGGTTAAGTTATACCTTGGTGTGGTCCGGTTTATTGGTAACCCCTCACAAAGGTATTAAGGGCACAAGGGTTGATAGACGCCCGTGGGGACGAACTGGTGGGGTCCGAGAAATCCTTTTGAAAAGATTTTATTGGAACAGGATATTCTCCCTCCAACTGCGGGATACATTAAAAGCAAAGGAAAAAGAAAAATTAGAATAAGTCACCGCGTGCAAGTAAGAATTGGAAGAAAAATTATTTACCATAGATTCAGAATGAGGGCTTTACTCAATGTTACCTGTGGCACCATTGGAAATGACATCCTAATGAAAATACATGGAAACACCATAGATGGTGAAGAGTTAGAAATTAGAGAATTTTAAGATAACAGGGTTAAGTATAAGATAGAATGTTAAGATAAGGTAAATAAGATAAGTGTTAGTATTAATAGTTAGTCATTATGTATATAGTAGATAGTAACAGTTATTATTTTTATTCCCTAGCCTTAGAAAGACAGAAAAAAAAATGGAAGAACAGAATGGAGTAGAGGGACAAATCATAGAACTAGATCCCGCAGAGGCCCAAGTGGCGGAGCAAAACGGACAGGAGCCAGCAGTCTTGCCCCACGAGGGGTGGAATGATGAGGTGCCTTTTGAGGTGGAAGACCGAAGGGCAGACAGGGACCCTATTGTCAGATTAGTTCGGATGAACAGCGGACCACTGGTCATCCCAATGACCTTATATTATGAAAATCAGATGGTGAGAATATGCCTCAATATAGCTCCAAGTGCCATGAAGTCTGTACTAAATATAAATCAACTCCCCACCCCTCCTGCGATAGCCAGAAGGGTCAGAGCTCACCAACAAGCATCTGGCCAACTGATACCCTTGAGCCACCCGATTCAAGTAAGGATAGGAAGGAGACAGGTCAACCACCGGTTTCTATTAATCCAAGCAGGCCCGGGAAAATGAGGAACTTTTGGCGAGGACCTTTTGCAAAAAAATCGGAGGAGGAGTAATAGATGTAAACCATCTAGAGATAAGAGAAGTTTAGGTTAGAACATGAATAGATAGGTTAAGAATTTTAGTTAAGAAAGTTTGATAAGTTAAGATATAGATAGATAAGTTAGAATAAGTTTAGTTAGGTTGTAGAATATAAGATAAGGATAGTTAAGAAATTGGATAAGAATAGATAAGTTAAGTTAGATAAAGATAGGGATAAAGATTGTAAATTTAGAATAGGAATAGTTAGTTTAGATAGAAAGTTAAATAGATAAGAAATAGAAAAAAATAAGATTGTTAAACAAAAAAAAATATTGTTATTGTTAATTAATAAAATCATTTGTTAAAAGAAGAAAGAGTGTGTAGTCAGTTTCTTATCAATACAAGGTAAAATCAGAAATAAAAATCTTTAATTCCAATTGTAGCCGAGTAACAAAGAATAGCAAGAATGATAAGTGAGGAGAAAGAAATCCAGACGGTTGCAGTTGAAGCAGAAGCGTCAGGAGAGGAAGCAGCATTACCATCTCAAGAGGCACAAGGACAAGTGTTTCTCAACCCTCTGTTAGAACTAGAAGAGTGGGAAGAGAACTCAGACCGAAGTGCCAGACTGATTAGAAATCCAAGAAATGGAACTATGCTAGTTCAAGTTATTTTAACTCATTCCAATTACACACAATTAGATTATTTTTATCTTATACCTAATGCGCCTCAGTCATTGATTAATTTAAGACGAATGGAGGTACTCCCACCAACAGCAGGGCGAATACGGTGTCCACATGGCACAATGCATATAACCCATCCAATTTATACACAAATTGGTAGAAAGGGTATTTACCATAGGTTCGGTATAAAGTTTTGGCATCATGCTGCTTTTGGAATCATTGGTAGAGATATCTTAAGAGCCCTGAACGTTTCAATTATTGACTTTGACCGCTTGGAACTTAGGGAGGCATAAAAGGTTAATAAACAATGAGTTATGTGTAAAGTGCTTAAATGTTATATATGCAATCAATAATATGAATAAAAAAAAAAAGAAACTAGTTGTTTAAAGAAGGAGGGAAGGGTCTTTGTGTTTATTTCATTCCAGAATACAATGGATGGAAGATGGAGTCATCTTTGCATTGGCCTTTGTGGGTCTTTGCCTACTTGTGCTGCTGCTATGGTACTGTGAACGAGACAGCCCTGACTGCAACCACTGAATGGAGTAAACCTGCTGAACATTCCAGTGTTACATTCAGAAGCATGGAAGAATGTACTTTCACACTTCCACCCCTTAATAACACAAAACTTATAGTTTTTATGGGACCAACAGAAATAGTAAGGCCTTTAGCTCAAAACAAAAGTTTTTCCACAAGTAGTGCCCATAAATGCCCTCTTGAATTCGATGATAAAGAGGAAGGTTGGGTAACTATGGCTATAGGATCTAGTAGAACATCAACACAACCCTTTAGTTGTACATGGAATGATACCAGAAAGCAAGGGAAATTAATTGGTAAAGTAACTAGAATAGGTCCATGGCAGTGTATTATCAGCCAAAATTCAAGCATTATTGCTAGTACATCTATTAAAAGAGTTATACAAGAAAAAGCACAATTAATAAATGAGCAAGAAATAGCCACCAGCATTTAATGGGTTGACTCTCCCAAAGCAGAGATAGTAAATCAGGTTCAAGGGTGTGAATTCACAATTCAAAAGGAGTTAAGAAAGAAGGTAGTGAAAAAGAATAAACCCTTTACCATAATAATGGGTACATTAGAAGCAATCATACAAAGAGACAACATCCGAAATGTTGCAGCACAACTATCACATAAGTGTTCTCTTAAAGTTGATACCATAGAACAGGGAAAAATTCTAACACACCCACAATACTACTCTGCCCCTAAGCCATCTACTTGTGAATGGGATAATGATTCAAGTAAGGGAAAAATATCGGGAACTACAATGATGCCAGGATATTGGCAATGTGCTATTATAGAGGGACCAAATGTAATATCAAGGTCGGAACAAAGAACAATTATGATTGAAAAAGAATCTAAATGTGGTGTTATTGTTTGGTATGTTCCATTGTGGAATAAAGGGGATGTGCAGCACATACATGTTCGATGGTATCATAATAGGCACAATGATACTGTACACACATTCCAATTAGAAGATCCTAAAGGAAATGTTACCGCCCATTCCTTTAAATGTCAAATGAACATAAGTATTTTTACCAAAGCAGATGTAGCACAGGCATCTCCAGGAATGTATAAACGTCTTGTTCATGAAAAAGAATCTCAAACGGGGTCATATCAACAAATATTGTTTTATCATTATTGTGAAGCAGATGTCAATATAATAAGACCAAGGGGTAGTGGAACATGGAAAATTATAGGTAAAGATTTCAGCTATACTTTTCCATTTACATGGGTACTCAAACCAACAGTAATAAACATTGGTCCCTATGTGGTAAAAGAAGACATTAGCAAACAATTGATAATAGATCCGTCTTATTCACTTAAGAAAGTGGTTTTAGATCTGACACAAGTATTCTCTTTAAAACCTCAATGTCAAAATTATACCAAACCTTTAGAGGAAGGATGGAAAAGATGGATATACACTCAAGTTTTTCCAAGTACTACAAAAGATAGAAAGAAAAGAAGCTTGATGGAAACAGCTCTAGGAGGAGCAGGAACAGGATTAGGAATTTTGAATAGCATAGACGTAGAAATATTGGCAAACAAATTAAGCAGACTAAGACAACAACTAGGAAATTTGGCAAAGCCATTACAAACCTCTTTGACAGAGATGAGCTCAAGTCAATACATAGCTGCCAAATTGCTTCCAGAATGGGAAAAATTCCACCAAGCAGATCATTTAACAATTCTGGATACAATTGAAACATTACAAAATAATGTATCTCTTGCATTAGCATGTATCCAAACCCAAGCGTGGATGCATGACGTAATGAAAGGATATCATCAGAGATGGAATGAGTGGGCAATTACCACTAGAGATAAAAAGTGCAATTTGGAAGCATGTTTCAAAGTTTGAAACTGAATTACATGAATGGTGGAAAATGATCAATTTCACCTATAACATCTGAAAATCAAATTACTACATACATACTAATGATCACCAAGGCT
>VOCP01049654.1:0-11969 GCA_007922195.1 Podocnemis expansa
AACACTGTTCTCACATCCACTGTGATCTTTAATGAAAACTCACTCTCTTCTGAAATTTCTGTGGGGACAGAACTACTTTGATAAATGATACCATTGATAAATACATTTTTAAAACGTACCCACATTGGGATTTGAATTCCAAACTTATATAACAGTCTAAGTACTCTACCCTGCTGTTATGAGAGCCACTCAGATACCACCTGACCTTTACATTGGTGGGCCAGGAAGGGAACTTCAAGGGCATATTAACATAGTCATAAGTGCTGTGTTGCTGATGGGGGGTGGGAGGGTTGGTTTAGACACATGTAGTAAAAATAATAATGATAAAGTGGCCATTTTGTAGGTGAATTTACTTTGGGTCTGTTTTAAAGTTGGGGTTTCTTTTACTGTGATGCTTTTGGTATATTTCAGAGGGGCAGCTGTGTTTTTGGCTGGCTGTACTTCAAGGCTGTTAAAGAGCAGTTACAGCCCAAATTTTGTAGCCTGTATGGTATTTGCAAGAGTAGTTCAAAAATATTTGTTCAACAGGTGTGATTTTTTTGTTTGTTTGTTTGTTTTTGGCAAAATTAAAAAATATCAGTGACTGGAACTTCTTTGCAAAAATGTGTTTTTAAAGTTTATAAGGAATGCTTGTCTTTATTCCAAAAGGGCAGCTGTGTTAGTCTAGTAAAGCAAAAAAAGCAAGGAGTCTTGTGGCACTGAAAGACTAATAGATTTATTTATCGCATGAGCTTTCATGAGAGAAAATCCCACTTTGTCAGATGCTTTCTGACAAAGTGGGATTTTTCTCCCATGAAACTCATGCGATAAATAAATCTGTTAGTCTTTCAGTGCCACAAGACTCCTTGCTTTCCTTGTCTTTATTGTTTTTAAATGTGTAATCCCCCCCCTGGGGTTTTAAGGAGCCTGGTTCCTTTAAATCTTTGCCCTGTGGAAGAGGGTTTGTGGAGCTGAGGAGGGAGGCTGGAGCTGCAGGAGAGGCCTGGGAAGGAAGCAGGGAGAGGCCCTGCCTGAAGCCAGGGGAGACAGAGCGGCTGACCTGGGATACCAGGCCAGCACCCACAGAAGGACACTGTGCTGGGGAGAGTCACCCAAGGACAGAGCAGCATCCAGTGATTGGCCATCTGGAGCTGTGGGGTCGTGAGTACAGCACCTGGGACTCAGGGGGGAGGGTGTCGCTCTGGGTTTGCAGAGAGCCGCAGAAGAGGCATCAGAGATGTGGAGTTTTAGGGGAAATTATAATCCAATATTGAGAGGCAGCAGATTCAGAGCTGTGTAAGGAGTCTTTATTGAAAGAGAACTGAGGGAGAGAGAACCCAGCAGACAGGTTGCCCTAGCAGCTAAACGACCCTCTCTTTTATCACTATGGCAACCCCAATGACCTTAGGTAGTCCAAAACACCACATATTCCTCCCCGTCTGTTGAAAAAGCCTCCCCCCCCAAGAATAAAGCCTTCCCCCCAGGAAGAATAAGAACTAAACTAAGAGATGAGGATAGACTGCCCCATCTCCGGGGAACCCCCGGGGACTTATTCTGCCCCATAAAGAGGGGATCACCACTAGCTAAAAATCCAGCCGATAAGGAGGCCTTCTGTCTCGAGGTGGCTTACGGCGAACTTCTGGTGTGCCCACACCACAAGGTGGTATTGGTGGTGGTGTGACCACAGATACTGGGGAAGTAGCCGGAACCGGAGAGGATGTTGTGTCCTATTGGTCCAGGGAGGCTGAAGGCGTTGAAGGGGTGGCTGGAGCACGAGAGACAGAAACAGTAGTTTCATGCTCTGATGTTGTATCATCAGTAAGGGTGAAGTCAGATATGTCTGTTGGAGATGCATCTTCTGGATGGGTATGATGGAGAAGGAGCTGATCTACATGCTGTCACCAAATTAAGCCACTCGCTGTCTGGACAGCGTAGGAAACACGTCCTGTCTGGGCAGTGACCGTTGCTGGGACCCATTTAGCTCCTGGAGCATAGTTTCGAGCAAGAACTGGCTGTCCAATACTGAAGGTGCAGTCCTTTGTTCTTGGTGAATATCTGCTGACCTGGTCCTGCTCTTGGCGTTGAACCACTTGCCATATGTCTCGTTGTTTCAACAAATCAAAGCAAGAGCGCAACTGCCGTCCCATCATAAGAAAAGCTGGAGATGCCTTAGTTGTAGCCTGTCGAGCGTTTCTGTAGGACAACAAAAAGTTGTCCAGACGCTTCTGAAGAGGTGAACATCCCTTCACAGATTTCAGAGCTTGCTTCATAGTCTGTACGAACCTTTCAGCTAGTCCATTGGTGGAAGGATGATACGGTGCTGACCTGATGTGATATATTCCATTGGCCTTCATAAAAGTTTCAAAATCCTGTGAAATGAATTGTGGTCCATTGTCACTCACCAGCTGTTCTGGAAGACCATAATGACTAAAAAAGCCACGCAGGGTCTGAATAGTGGTTTCCATAATAGTAGACTGGATTACTGAGACTTCTGGCCATTTTTGAATGGGCATCCACAGCAATTAAAAACATACATCCTTGAAATGGGCCAGCAAAATCAACATCGATACGTTGCCATGGCCTTTCAGGCCAATCTCACGGGTGAAGAGGTGCCAGCTGAGATGCGTTCCAGACGGTCTGGCATGAGGTGCAAGCTCTAGCCGTTTCTTCAATGGCCCTGTCTAAGCCCAGCCACCAGAAATAACTCCGTGCAATTTCTTTCATGCGCACTATGCCACAGTGACTTGAATGGAGCTGTTCCAACAAACGTGGTCTTAATCAAGGTGGGCTAATGACACGTATACCCCACAACAAACCCTAGAGTTTACCAGTGAGCGTTTAGCTTCATTAAATGCAACATCACAGGCTTCAGTCCACTTCTAGGCCTTTTTTGGCCCAGGAAGCTCACGTAGGGGTTTCATGAGCATCGCTAATTGTGGAATAAACTTGCCATAATAGTTAAATAAGCCTAAAAAAGAGCAAAGTTGGCTTACGTTCTCAGGTAGCGGAGCATCCACAATAGCCTTAACCTTGGCCGGAGACTTATGCAGACCATCAGCATCAATTAGATGTCCTAAATATTCAACTGAGGGCTGGAAAAACTTACATTTGTCTCTGTGAACACGTAGACCGTACTCTTCCAATCTTTGCAGAGTAGCTTCCAAGTTCATAAAGTGTTCCTCCTCATTTTTGCCCGTGACCAGGATGTCATCCAGATAGCACTGTACTCCAGATAAACCACTCAAAATCTGATCCATTGCCCTTTGGAACAAAGCTGGGGCTGAAGTAATGCTGAAAGGTAAACGACAGTACCTGTACAACCCCTTATGTGTTACTATTGTCAACAACTCTTGAGATTCTTCTTCAACATGCATCTGTAAGTACACTTGACTCAAATCAATCTTGCTAAATTTTTGTCCTCCAGCCAAACCTGCAAAGATGTCCTCAATGTGGGGAAGAGGATATTGTTCTGCACATAACACTGGGTTGACAGTGACTTTGAAATCTCCACAAATCCGAAAGGAGCAGTCCTTCTTCACTATTGGGACAATGGGTGTCGCCCACTGGCTGTGAGTAACTGGCATCAAGACTCCCTCTTTGACTAACTGCTCCAAGTTTTCTTCCACCTTGGGTCTGATAGCAAATGGCACCATCCTGGCCTTCAAACATTTTGGTTGGCAATCAGGCTTTATATTTAATTTCACAGTGATTCCCTTCACGCTGCCTAAGTCTTCACCAAAAACAGCAGCGTGTTTTGTTAGTACCGCTGCTAGATTCATTTCTTCTTTAGTCAACTGATGCACTTGACCAATCGAGTTGGATTTTCCTGATCCAAGATCTTCCCATTAGGGCTGGGTAATTCACCTTCACCACAAACAGTGGTAGCTTTGTGGTCTGTCCATTGAGTTCTACTTTCACATCAATAGTACCCAACAGGGGAACAGTTTCTCCAGTATATGTCTTCAAAATGACTACTGTCGGCGTAAGCGGCAGCTGTCTAAAGTCCTTCTCGTACACAATGTTAAAAACTAATGAAACTGCTGCGCCAGTGTCCAGTTCCATGCGTATAGGTTTCCCTTCCAACACAGGTGTTCCCCAGAATTTACGTGGGCCAGCTGTTATAGACAAAACATGGAGGGAATCTTCATCTTCCGATTGGGTGTCACTATGATCACCTGTATTCTGCTCTACTGCACGCAGAATTTTCCTCTTAGTCCGCCAAACCAATGGCCCATTTTTCTCAGGTCTGACTCTTCTGTTTGGCTCATCCTTCCTTTGTTTGCAGGCACGTTCAATGTGCCCTCTCTTACCATATTATCGACATAGTAGTTCCTTAAACCGGCACTTTGATGCGAGGTGACCCTGCTTCCCACACCAGTAACATTCCTGTCTCCCCGGTCCCCTGGGGGCAGGTTGTAGAGATACTTTAAGTACGCTGACCCCAATCTGTTGCATGTTTTGGGTGACGCATTCTATGGATACTGCAATTTCCACAGCCTTCTGCAACATGAGTTCACCTTTAGTCAATAGGCATTTCCCTGTTGATTCATTGTGCAGGCCACACACCAGCCTGTCACGCAGCATTTCCTCTAACAGGTTCTTGAAGTCACAGTGTGCTGCCAGCTTCTGCAGAGCTGCTACAAACTGTACAACTGATTCACCTTCACCTTGGTTTCTTTGGTAGAACCTATATCTCTCTGTGATTACTAGTGGCTTCGGGGAAAAATGTGCTCCAGAACTTCCACTAGGTCCCTGTAAAGTTTCTGCTCTGGTTTCTCCAGATAAAGCAAATCACATAGCAAATTATAAGTCTTAACACCAATGACTGTTAGAAAAACGGGTACCTTCTTCTCATTAGTTACGTCATTTGCTATTACAAAATTTTGAAATCGGGCTGTATATGTTTGCCATGAATCTGCCGAATCTTCAAATGCTTCAGGGGTTGTAGTAAGTAAAGCCATGATGCCCTCTTGTGGTTATTGTTTGTCTCTTCACTTAAGAGCAGGCAGATCAGCTTTCAGAATAGCCAGCCAGCCTTAGGCAACCAGATCAGGTTTCACAGCTACAACCCAACCCCCATGCAAACAGTAAAATAAAGTTTTGCTTCTTACATTGGATTCTGGTTTTCCAAAGTTGCCAGGATCATTGAGGATAGCCAGCTCCATCACAAATCCCATCTTCTGTCGCCAGATGTGGAGTTTTAGGGGGAATTATAATCCAATAATAAGAGGCAACATATTCAGAGCTGTGTAAGGAGTCTATATTGAAAGAGAACTGAGGGAGAGAGAACCCAAGAGACGGGTTCCCATAGCACCTAAACAACCCTCCCATTTATCACTATGGCAACCCCAATGACCCTAGGTAGTCCCAAACACCACAAAAGGGTTTTCTTTTGCTGGGAAAGTGCTGCCGCTGAAGACTGGGAGTTGCTGGACTGAACCCTGGACTGGAACTGTGCTGGGACTCCTGACCTCATGGTGCAGAAGCAGAGCTCATGTCTGCCTCCAGCCTGCTCTATTGTTGGGCCTTGCAGGGCCCTGTGTTAGCTGTCACTCTGTGTTACTGCTGCCCCATCTCCCCTGTTGATTTCCCCTTTGCACCTCTGTAAATAAACCTTCCCCCTTCCCATAATCCCTGTGCTATCCCAGTGTGTGTGTGGTCACTCTCGGGGTTTGGAACAGGTGCCCCTGGGGCAAAGGGACTCTCCTTGCTGTGTTCCCGCACACACCCTTTGCTGGCCAGAGCCGCCTGCAAGGCAGACTCAATGTGGCCACGTGGGTATTACACTTGGTGGCCCTTATGGGGAAGTCTTGCAGACACAAACCTCTATGTCACATACTCTGGGTGCTCCTTCAGAGTGAAAAGAGACCACCTGCTGAAAGAAAAAAAAAGGGGGGGAGAATGGAGAGAGAATTACTAGAAGACCTTTGCCGAGGGGCACAGATCTCAGTAGCCCAGGCTGTGCTGGTGGCTGGGTTCCCAGAAGAAATGGAACCGAAAGAAATTGAGGAGAGCCTAGATGCAGTGGGAATACTGGGGAGAGTGAATGTCCACACTCGTATTTATAGTCATGAATTGAAGGGCATGATAGCACTATGTACTCATTCCAAAGAAGCAGATCCTGATAAAGTACCCAAAGAAGTGCAACTGGGAGGTACCCCCCTGGACAATTCTGGTGCCAAGACAGCCCTCTGCTAGCACAGCTTTGTCACTGGAGGTGGACTCATTAGCTCAGAAGCTACAGAGTCTGATAGCAAATGAGAAGCGGACACGAGCGAAATTAATATTGGCATTAGGAGGGACTCCAACACCTTCAGCACCCAACCCAGTGGAGTGGGGAAAAGAGTTGGAGAATGCTCTCAGAGATGTTTTGAAGCCACTACCTGAAAATGCACCATAGAAGCGGTTCCCTTGTTTCTCTGGAGTCATACCTGTACCCTCAGGGGAAGATGATTATGAGACCTGGAGGGAATCTTCTGTACCCCTTGTCCAAGAGTAGCAATGCTCTGATGCTGAAAAGTGGAAATGGGTGCTTGAGAGTCTGAGGGGACCTGCTATGCGGATTGTCTGAACCCTGAAAGACTCCCAACCAGCTGCCACAGTGCACGACTATTTAGCTGCTCTTGAGAGTTGTCTACTGCACAACGGATAGCGGAGAAGACCTGTATTATCGGTTTCATCACACCTATCAAGGGTCTCAGGAGAGGTTGTCAGATTTTGTCAGGAGGCTGGAGGATTTACTGCAGCAGGTAGTGCAGAAGGGAGGAATTCCCACTAAGCGCATTGATTCTGCTAGGTTAGATCAGATCCTTCGGGGAACCCAACAAGAAGGGTTGATGCTGTGGAGACTACAGCTGAGAGAGCGGATCCAAAACCCACCTCCATTCCATAATCTTATTCGAGTGATATGTGAAGAAGAGGAGCGATTAATGCAGGCAGATATAGTGGCACTGCCAAGGAAGGTAGGGAGTTATACCACCACAGTGTGTGGAGTAACAGAGGATGTCCCATCAGTAGCAGCAGCCCTGAGAGATTTGACCCAAGAAGTGGCCATGCTGATGGCTTATGCTGTGCCATCTGGAAAAATCTCCAGAGGGGTGATAGCCCAGAAAAGGGGTTTTGTTATAACTGTGGGAGAGATGGACACTATGCATGGGAGTGCCAGAAGAGGACAGACCATGCAAGCATATCTCAGAGACTGCAGGAAAGCCATAGGGGGTTTCAGGGCAACACCAACGGGGCTTGGAGAAGGAGCAATCCAAGACCCGAAAATTCCAAGGCTCCCTCAAAAAGAACACAGATCAGGGTTACCCTGATGGGCTACTAGGGCCCCAAGCTGTCATACCCATCCATATAGAGGGACGTTTGTGTGAGGCATTGCTGGACAGTGGATCACAGGTCACCATACTTTATGAATCCTACTATCAAGAACACCTGCGGCATTTGCCCCTGCGTTCCCTGTCCGGCTTAACAGTCTGGGGAATTGGTGGTGACTCATTCCCCTATCTGGGTTATATCCTGTTAAAGGTCCAATTTCCAAAGGATGTTGCCAGGACAACCCAGGAAATAGAAACATTGGCATTGATCTCCCCGGATCCAAAGGGAAGAGAATATGCACCTTTAATCCTAGGGACAAATGCAAACCTGTTTCAAAGATTAGCACAGAAGTGTCAAGAGATGGCGGGGAATAACTATCTGCAGGAGCTACCAATGCATGCTTTATATAAAGCTGCATACCAGCGAGTGGGGCGCCCTACACCCCAAGAGGAGACCAAGGCTAAGCCTTTTGGGAAGGATAGTTTCCAGTTTGGGGATTCCCCCATTCCTGCCTAGTGGAAGGACCGGCTATGTGAGGAGTTAGTCAAGAGGAAGGCTGTTTTCTCTATGCATGAGTGGGATGTTGGTTGTGCTCAGGGTGTGGAACACCATATCTGAATGCAAGATGGTCGGCCTTTTTGAGAGAGATCAAGACGATTAGCCCCTCAGATATTGAAGATGTGAGGCAGCACCTACAGGAACTGGCTGAAGCAGGTATTATTGAGGAATCCAGGAGCTCTTACGCATTGCCAATTGTTGTAGTACGAAAGAAAAGTGGCAAGGTGCGCATGTGTGTTGATTATCGCACCTTGACCAGGCGAACAATTCCTGACCAATACACGATGCCCCAGGTGGATGATGCTTTGGATAGCCTGAATGGCAGTCGCTGGTTCTCTGTACTTGATCTCCGCAGTGGATACTATCAAGTACCCATGGCACCAGAGGACCGGGAGAAGACAGTGTTCCTCTGCCCCTTGGGATTTTACCAATTTAATCGTATGCCACAAGGAGTATCTGGGGCTCCAGCCACATTTCAGCGACTCATGGAACAGGTTGTAGGGGATATGCACCTCTTAGAGTGCCTGGTGTATCTGGATGACATTGTGGTTTTTGGGCGCACTTTAGAAGAACATGAAACTCAGCTGTGCAAGGTTCTGGATCGGTTGAAAGAAGCTGGTCTCAAGTTATCCTTAGACAAGTGCATCTTCTGCCAGACATCTGTGTGACATGTAGGACACCTTGTATCTGCAGATGGTATAGTGACAGACCCAGAGAAGGTAAAGGTGGTTACCACCTGGCCAAGGCCTACAACTCTCAAGGAATTACAATCATTTCTGGGATTCTCTGGCTATTATCGCAGGTTCATAAAAAATTATTCCCATATTGTCCATGCCCTCACAGAACTCACAAAGGATACCCTCCCACAAATAAGGAAAAGGGCAGATCACCCCGGCATCAGTACTTCAATGTGAGCACACCGTTTGGAAAGCGCTGGACTTCTGAATGTGAAGCAACTTTCCATAACATCATTCAACAGCTTACTCAAGCACCTGTTTTGGTGTATGCTGACCCCACTCAGCCATATGAGCTCCATGTTGATGCAAGCTACACTGGTTTAGGAGCTGTCCTTTATCAAGAGCATGAAGGCAAACTTCGACCCCTAGCTTTTGCAAGTCAAGACCTCACCCCATCAGAGAGAAACTACCCTGCTCATCAAGTGGAGTTCCTGGCATTAAAATGGGCCATGACAGAGAGGTTTCATGATTACCTGTATGGAGCAAAGTTTATTGTAAAGACTGATAATAACCCTCTGACATATATCAAGACAACAGCAAAATTATCTGTAGCAGGACATCAGTGGTTAGCGGCACTCTCTGCTTATGATTTCACCCTTCAGTATCGTCCGGGTCGAACAAACATAGATGCAGATGCCTTGTCTCGTCAGCCTCACATTAAAGACTTGTCACCCAATAACTGGATGAATGTGGGTACCTCTGAACTGAGAGCTTTATGCCAACGAGTATCCGTTGTGGAGGAACACTCCACGGCCAATGGGGAACGAGTAATTGACTGCTTGGGGGTGCCCCCCAAGCCATTCCCATAGCCTACTCAAGTTTTAGTAGAGTACAGGATCCTCAATTGCCCAGACTAAAGGATCAGGAGGTGGAACATGCCCAGAGAGCTGATCCATGAATGAAGGATGTCCTTTATGGATTGGAAAGGGGAAAAGATCCCAAGAGTATTCGACCAAGTCACCCAGAGGAGGTCCTTTTGCTGAAGGAATGGGATCGCTTATTGGTCCGAGATGGGTGACTTTATCGAGGGAAGTAGCATTCCCTGAGACCTCACCCAAAGCAGTTGGTACTACCACAAAAGTATCAGCAAGGTGTATTGGAGGCCTGCCATGATCGAATGGGTCACCTGGGAGTAGAACGATTAGAGGCCTTAGTTAAGGCAAGGTTCTATTGGCCCCGGATGAGGCGTGACATTGCCCACCATGTACACACTTGTACCCGATGCATCCGACGAAAGACTTTGCCTAAGAAGACAGCCCCTCTTGTCAATATCACAAGTTCAGCATCCATGGAGCTTGTCTGTCTGGACTTTCTGTCATTAGAGCCTGATCGCCGGGGTACGGCATATATCCTGGTGGTAACCGACCATTTTACTCGTTATGCTCAGGCGTATCCCACAAAAAATCAAAAAGCTTCCACAGTTGCCAAGATCCTGTGGGACAAGTTCTTTGTTCACTATGGGTCGCCTGCAAGACTACACTCAGACCAGGGACGGGATTTCGAGAGTCGATTAATTAAAGAACTTTGTACAATCATGGGGATCAAAAAATCACACACCACCCCTTATCATCCACAAGGGGACCCACTGCCTGAACGATTCAACCGCACACTGCTCAACATGCTGGGAACCCTAGAGCCTCACCAGAAGATATCCGGGAGCCAGCACGTGGAGCACCTGGTACATGCCTATAATTGCACTCGGCATGAGGCCACTGGCTACACACCATACATGTTGATGTTTGGTCAAGAGGCACGGCTGCCAGTTGACCTCTGTTTTGGAGTGTCTTCCGATGGGGCACTCCCTGAAACATATTTGGAGTATGTGGCTCACCTAAAAGACCAATTGAAGGAAGCATATCGGATAGCAACACAAGCTTCTGGCCAACAGAATCAAAGGAACAAATTACGATATGATCAGCAAGTGAGGCAACAGGAACTTCAGATTGGTGATTGGGTGCTGGCCCGAAATCTGGGATTATAGGGAAAGCACAAAATTGCTGATAGTTGGGAGTCACACCCGTATGTCGTTGAGGAGAAACTGGGAGATCTACCAGTATATCGGATACGCCTGGAGGGCAGTCGTGGCCCCACTAAAATTCTACACTGGAATCATCTGTTACCTGTTGGACAGGTGCTGTTTCCCAATGAGGATGATCCCACAGTCTCTGAGGCCCCTGGTCCTGCCACTCGGACACAATCCAAACGACAAAGATATAACAGGATTTTGCAAACACCCAGTGCCTCAGAGAGTGAGGAGGAGGATGTTCCCACAGTTTCTGAGCCCCCTGGTCCTGCAAGTTGGACACGATCCCAGCAATGCAGCTATAATAGGACTTTACAAACACTCGGCTCCTCAAAGAGTGAGGGAGAACTAGTGTTCAGCCAATGTCCTTTTGGAAAAGTTTCAACCACACCAGATCTTTCCAGCATTGCACAAAGAGATGGGGAAAGGGAAGAACCCACAGTTAGTGTCCCAGAGGGTTCACTGGCCGAATCTGTGGAGACCCACCAAGGGCCTGATGAGGGGGAGAAGCCTGTACCCCATACAGCCACTTTAGATCCTGATGCCCCTGCTTTTACACCTCAAGGATCTGTCACCATGCCCACATGTTCAATAGTGCCACAGCAGTCGATGCCTGACAGCCAACTTAGACGTTCCTCCAGGGAAGGGAAGCCCAGGTGTGTGCTGACATATGATCGGTTGGGAGAACCCAATGAAGTAAAAATCTCTGGGGCACCCCGGGGGGTGAGTTGCCTCCCAGGAAACCTGTTCCACCCCTCAGTGTTCCATGAGTTGGATGATTGCGATACTCCTGACCAATGGGGTCCCTGGGTCTCCTGCAGGGAATCCATGGACTGAAACTGCCCTCCTTGTTGGGGACACCAAGGATCCTTTCTTTTGGAAGGGGGGAGAGTGTAACCCCCCTGGGGTTTTAAGGAGCCTGGTTCCTTTAAATTTTTGCCCTGTGGGAGAGGGGATAGAGCTGAGGAAGGGGATGGAGCTGCAGAAGAGGCTGGGAAGGAGGAAGAGAGGAGGAGGCCCTGCCTGAAGTGAGGGGAGACAGAGGCCTGACCTGGGATGCCAGGCCAGCACCCACAGAAGGACACTGTGCTGGGGAGAGTCGCCCAAGGACAGAGCAGCATCCAGTGACTGGCCATCTGGAGCTCTGGGGCCGTGAGTACAGCACCTGGATTCAGGGGGAGGTTCTAGTTACTTAAGTGGGGAAGAGGCCGCTCTGGGTTCACAGAGAGTGGCAGAAGAGGCATCAGAGGGTTTTCCTTTGCTGGGAAAGTGCTGGTGCTGAAGACTAGGAGTTGCTGGACTGAACTCTGGACTGGAACTGTGCTGGGACTCCTGACCTCATGGTGCAGAAGCAG
>VOCP01049671.1:0-14783 GCA_007922195.1 Podocnemis expansa
AGGTAACCCTCTTTCTCCTTCAAGTGATTGCTTGCATTGACTCCAATTGGGTGATTCCCAAGCACTTACTGGAGGTGGGGTTGGAGGTCACTATGCAGCATTCTTCAGCACAGCCCTGCCAACCACTGCATCATCTACTGCATGCTGGGTAATAGCATAGTGCACTGTGAATGTGTGAATGGAGGACCACATTGCCGCCTTTCAGATTTTCTGGATCGGAACTCTAGCAGTGAATGCTGCAGTTGTGGCTTGAGCCTGTGTTGAGTGCACTGCTAACTCTGGGGGTGGTTTGCCCACAAGAGAATAGCATATTTGAATGCAAGAAGTGATCCAGGATGAAACAGTCTGGGATGAGGAAGGGTGGCCTCTTCCCCTGTTCACTACTGCCACAAACAGCTATTGGGAACTTCCTGAATGACTTCATCCTCTCAAGGTAAAAGGCCAGTGCTCTCCTGACATCAAGGGAGTGTAGTGTACACTCCCGGTCAGAACCTTGTGGCTTTGGGTAAAACACAGGTAAGAAAATGTCCTGATTAGTATGGAAATGAGAGACCACTTTAGGGAGGAACAACGGGTGTGGACGGAGGTGTACCTTATCCTGAAAGAAAACTGGTGTAGGGTGGCAAAGAGGGGAGAGCTCTCAATTCAGACATCCTCCTGGCTAATGTAATTGCCACCAAAAATGCTACCTTCCAGGACAAATAAAGGTCCGAGCAGGTTGCTAAATGTTCAAACGGGTGTCTGGTTAGAGCAGTGAGCATCAGATTAAGATCCCATGGAGGAATCGGTCTTGTGGTTTGAGGAAACTTCATCACTAGTCCTTTGAGAAAACAGTTTACCACAGGGTTGGAGAATACCGAGCTGCCATCTATTGAGGCATGGAATGCAGAGATTGCCGCTAGATGGACCTTAATTGATGATGCAGACAGGCCTTCACATATAAGAAGAAGGAGGTTGTCCAATATGATTGGAACACTCAACTCAACAGGAGAATAAGATTTGATTGAACATCAACGTACAAATCATCTCTACTTTGCTTGGTAAGTGAGCCTAAAAGATGGTTTTCTGCTTTTTAAGAAGACTTCCCTGACCTGCTGTGAACACTGAAGTTCCTGGCTGTTCAGCCAAAGAGTTCCATACTATCAGGTGGAGGGACTGAAGTTTAAGATGCTGCAGTCATCCCTGGTCCTGGGTAAGTAGGTCCAGCACCAGCAGGAGGGTGAGGGGTGATGAAACCAGGAGGTCCAATAAGGTGGAGAACCAATGCTGGTGAGGCTAAGCTGGCACTGTCAGTATCATTGATGCCCTGTCCAATTTGACTTTCACTAGGACTTTGGGTATCAGCGGAAATGGTGGAAATGCATAGAGGAGGTGGTTGCTCCATGACACTTGAAAGGCATCCACTATGGAACCATCACCCAGGCCCTGGAAGGAGCAGAATCTTTTGTACTTTGCATTGGTCTTGGAGGAGAAGAGATTGAGATGGGGAGTGCCCCACTTTTGGAAGATGGTAAGTAGGACCTCCCATTTGAGGGACCACTCTTGTGGTAGTATGATTCGAGTGAGTGAGTTTGCTAGGGTGTTCAGTGCACCTGGTAGGTAAGAAGCTTCCAGATGTATGCACGCAGGAATACAGAAGTGTCACAGAGCCATCACCTCCTTGCAGAGAGGGGAGGAGTGTGTTCCTCTCCTGTTTATGTAAAACATAGCTGCCACTTTGTCTGTTTTTACTAACACATGGCGCCCTGATAAATGGTCCTGGAAGGACTGGCAAGCCAGTCTGACCGCCCTGAGTTCTCTGACATTTATGTGAGTAAGCAGATCCAAATGGGATCAATGGCTCTGCATCCTCAACTGACCTAGGTTGGGCCCCCAGCCCAGGTCCAACGTGTCCATGATCAGTATCCTTGTCAGTTGAGGCCTCATAAAGGGCACACCCGCACAAATTACCTCCTGCTTTGTACATCATTGGAGGAAGTCTATAACAGGTGCAGGCACTGAGATCAGACAATCCAGGGAGTTCCTCAAGGGGCTGTATACTGATGCCAACCATAGCTGGAGGGGGTCTCAGGTGCAGTCTGGCGTGACCAACCACTTGAATGCAGGCTGCAAAGTGGCCTAGAAGTCTCAGGAAGATACACGCTGTGATTAGGGGGTCACAAGAACAATTTTCTATGATCGACAAGACTGTCTGAAAACTGCCAGAAAGGAGGGAGGCTGTTGGTGTGGTTGAGTCCAGTACTGTGCCAATAAACTCTATTTTTTGAGTCAGTATTAAGGTAGACTTTATTTTATGTTTATTAGCAGACCAAGCTTGTCAATTTGATTGTTGTATGATTTCCAGATGGGACTCTACTTGATCTTTGGATTTCCTTCACATGAGCCACTCATCAAGATATGGGAAAACATGAATTTTCTGGCTTCGGAGAAGGGCAGCTATGACAGCCATGAATTTCATAAAAAAAACAAGGGGCCGTGAAAGGCCTAATGGGAGAACTGTAAACTAGAAGTGTCTGTCATTACAAATCTCAGAAATCGTCTGTGCCTAAGGATGATTGAGATACAAAAATATGCCTCCCTGAGGTTGAGGGCAGCATACCAATCTTCAGAATCTAGGGATGAGACAACTAAGCTGAGAGAGATCATGCGGAATTTGGATTTCCAGTTCAATTTGTTTAGACCTCTTAGATCTACAGTAGGCCTGAGACCACCTTTCGCTTTCAGGATTAGGAAATATTTTGAGTAGAACCCCTTCCCTCTTAGTTCTACTGGGACCTACTACACTGCCCCCGCATCGAGGATTTGACGGAACTCCTTGAGCAGGAGTTGTTTGTGAGAGGGGTCCCTGAAGAGAGATGGGGAGAAGGGGTGTGTGTAGCAGTGGGGGAGAGTGGAATTGGGTAGAATAGCCCTGTTTCACCATGTGTAAGACCCATCTGTCTGATGTAATCCTGGTCCACACAGGGTAGAAATAAGCTAAGCGGTTCTGGAAAGGAGGGAAGATTGGTACCGTGTCCTCTATCTCACCCTTAAATGTTCTGCTTAGGTCCCTGTAACTGCTTAGAGGGACCATTGTTTCTACTCAGTGACAAGTACTGCTTGCATCTGGCAGGATTGTTTGAGGTGCCATTTCTCCCACGCCTATGATTAGAGTCCTGTTTCTGGTGGAATTGGTAATTCATAGGGGATGACTGTGGTTTGAAGTGCTCCCCCTGAGTAGAGGGTGTGTGCATCCCTAAATATTTTAGAGTGGCTCTGGAATCTTTAAGACTATGTAACTTTGAGCCTGTTTGGTCTGAGAATAAAGAACGTCCCTCAAATGGCAAGTCCTGTACTAAAAAAAACAACAAGCATTTGTGTGGCACTTTAAGACTAACAGATTTATTTTTTGCATGAGCTTTCATGGGAGAAGATCCCAGATGTTTTGAAGATGGGTGAACTTACAGAAAGGAATGAAACTAAATGCAACGGGGTGTAAAACATTTGCTGTTACTTTATGACCTGATCCTATGTTTTACACCCCCTTGCATTTAGTTTCATTCCTTTCTGTAAGTTCACTCATCTTCGAAGCATCTGAGGAAGTGGGATCTTCTCCCATGAAAGCTCATGCAAAAAATAAATCTGTTAGTCTTAAAGTGCCACACAAATGCTTGTTGTTTTTTTAATGGACTAGACTAACACGGCTATCCCTTTGGAAATTGACAAGTCCTGTACTGTCTGTTGGACTACGCTAGGTAGACTGGACATCTGGAGCAATGAGTTGAACTGCATCAAGATTCCTGATGCCATAACCCTAGCTGCTGCATTGGCAGCATCCAGACCACAACGTAGAGAGGCCCTAGTGACCACTCTGCCCTCCTCGATGGCAGAAAATTCCTTTTTTGAATCCTGATCTAGTAAGCTCAAGAATTTGTCCATTGCACCCCACGTGTTAAACGTCTGGCAACTCAAAACTGCTTGGTAATTTGCCACCCTGAGTCGCAGGCCCCTGTAACCTGGGTCCCCTGGGATAACATTCTGAAAGTGCCAAAATCAGGGCAAGTTCCAAAACCAGGGGCCAAACCCCCAAACCACTGACGAGTGATACTTAAACTAGTCTCCAGCTATATCTACACACAAAGTTTTATTTTGATTGATTAATGGGGTGTAAGCTTGTGGTGTTTTGGACTACCTAGGGTCATTGGGGTTGCCATAGTGATAAATGGGAGAGTAGTTTAGGTCCTAGGAAAACCTGTCTGTCTCCTCTCTCTCTCTCTCTCTCTCTCTCAGTTCTCTTTCAATAAAGACTTCTTATACAGCTCCGCATATGCTGTCCTCATAATTGGATTATAATCTCCCTTAAAACTCTACATCTGGTGACAGAGGATGGGATATGTGATGGAGTGGCTATCCTCAACAATCCTGGCAACTCTGGAAAACCAGAATAGAATGTAAGAAGCAAAACTTTATTTTACTGCTTGCATGGGGGTTGGGTTGTAGCTGTGAAAACTGATCTGTTTGGCTAAGGGCTAGCTGGCTATTCTGAAAGCTGATCTGCCTGTTGTTAAGCCCAAGGAAGAGATAAGGCTGGCTGGCTATTCTGAAAGCTGATCTGCCTGCTGTTAAGAGAAGAGACAAACAATAACCACAAGAGGGCATCATGGCTTTACTTACTACAACCTTTGAAGCATATGATCATTCGGCAGCTTCCTGGCAGACATATACAGTACAGCCCAATTTCAAAATTTTGTAATAGCAAACAACATAACTGATGAGAAGAAGGTACCAGTTTTTCTAATGGTCATTGGAGTTAAGACTCATAATTTGCCATGTGATTTGCTTTATCTGGAGAAACCAGAGCAGAAACCTTACAGGGACCTAGTGGAAGTTCTGGGAGCACATTTTTCCCCAAAGTCACTAGTAACTGCTGAGAGGTATAGGTTCTACCAAAGGAACCAAGAGGAAGGTGAATCAGTTGTACAATTTGTAGCAGCTCTGTGGAAGCTGGCAGCACACTGTGACTTCAAGAACATGTTAGAGGAAATGCTGCATGACAGGCTGGTGTGTGGCCTGCACAGTGAATCAACACAAAAAACGCCTATTGACTGAAGGTCAACTCACCTTGCAGAAGGCTGTGGAAATTGCAGTCTCCATGGAACGTGTCACCAAAGACATGCAACAGATGGGGGTCAGTGTCCGTAAAGTATCCCTACAACCTGCCCCCAGGGCACCGGGGAGACAAGAATGTTACCGGTGTGGGAAGCAGGACCACCTCGCATCTGAGTGCCGGTTTAAGGAACTACTGTGTTGACAATGTGGTAAGAGAGGGCACATTGAATGTGCCTGCAAACAAAGCAAGGGTGAGCCCAACAGAAGAGGCAGACCTGAGAAAAATGGGCCGTTGGTTTGGCGGACTAAGGGGGAAATTCTGCATGCAGTAGAGCAGAATACAGGTGATCATAGTGACACCCAATTGGAAGATGAAGATTCCCTCCATGTTTTGTCTATAGCAGCTGGCCCACGTAAATTCTGGGTAACACTTGTGTTGGAAGGCAAACCTACATGCATGGAAGTGGACACTGGCGCAGCAGTTTCATTAGTATCTAACATTGTGTATGAGAAGGACTTTAGACATCTGACACTTAAGCCGACAGTAGTCATTTTGAAGACATATACTGGAGAGATTGTTCCCCTGTTGGGTACTATTGATGTGAAAGTAGAACTCAATGGACAGACCATAAAGCTACCACTGTTTGTGGTGAAAGGGGAATTACCCAGCCCTAATGGGAAGATCATGGATCAGGAAAATCCAACTCAATTGGTCACAAGTGCATCAATTGACTAAAGCAGAAATGAATCTAGCAGCGGTACTAACAAAATATGCTGCTGTTTTCGGAGAAGACTTAGGCAGTATGAAGGGAATCACTGTGAAATTAAATATAAAGCCTGATTGCCAACCAAAAAGTTTGAAGGCCAGGATGGTGCCATTTGCCATCAGACCCAAGGTGGAAGAAAACTTGGAGCGGTTAGTCAAAGAGGGAGTCTTGGTGCCAGTTACCCACAGCCAGTGGGTGACACCCATTGTCCCAATAGTGAAGAAGGATGGCTCCATTTGGATTTGTGGAGATTTCAAGGTCACTGTGTGGAATACAGACAGATAACTGTAACCCTGTGTAATGGACATTGTGACCAATGTCCAGCAAGACTCCATATTGTCAGTTTGGAACTCCTGCTTAAACAATGTACTTCATTTTGGATGCTTGATGAAATCTGGTTTAGGTATATGCTGTATATGTTCTTTTAAATGTGTGAACAAGGTGTGTGAATGAAGGGCGTGTGTGTGAAAAGGCCAGTCTCAACTGCCAGCCTGTCCTGATGAACCATAAGTACCATCTAACTAGCTGAACAATGCAGACATCTCATTAAAGCAAACAGAAGGAGCCACCCCAGAAAGAAAAGAATAAAATACAATCAAGTCTGCAAGTGACTGGGGACCAATGATCTCCCAGGAACCCTGAGGCTACATGACACAGCAAATCCCATAGACTTACATGAAGGCCTGCAAGTATAAAAGATAGGTGAGAGCATGAAAACTTTGGGGTCTCATTCTGCAACTGACATCTTGGAGCATCGGATCATGACCGACAGAGGCCTGGCTCCCTCCTTGTGCCCAGCCTAGTTGGCCACTAGGCTGGCTCAAGCAACACATGAAAGGACTGGTAATTACATCACACCAGCTTGCAGAACTTTGTGTGTGTGTGTGTGCGTGCTTTTTGCTATCCTTACTTATTTACAATAAATGTGGCATATTGCCTTGTCCCCCTGAATAAGATCCTGCTAGTCTTTTCTTTTTACTAGGGGGCGCTCTCCTGGGTGCCCTTTTTGGTATAACAACTGTCAACCCAGTGCTATGTGCAGAACAATATCCTCTTCCCCGCATTAAGAGCATCTTTGCAGGTTTGGCTGGAGGACAAAAATTTAGTAAGATTGATTTGAGTCAAGCGTACTTACAGATGCATGTTGAAGAAGAATCTCAAGAATTGTTGACAATCGTAACACATAAGGGGTTGTACAGAAACTTTCATTTACCTTTCAGCATTACTTCAGCCCCAGCTTTGTTCCAAAGGGCAATGGATCAGATTTTGAGTGGTTTATCAGGAGTACAGTGCTATCTGGATGACATCCTGGTCACAGGAAAAATGAGGAGGAACACCTTACGAACTTAGAAGCTACTCTGCAAAGACTGGAAGAGTATGGTCTACTTCTTCACAGAGACAAATGTAAGTTTTTCCAGCCCTCAGCTGAATATTTAGGACATATAATTGATGCCGATGGTCTCCATAAGTCTCCAGCCAAGGTTAAGGCTATTGTGGATGCTCTGCTACCTCAGAACGTAAGCCAACTTCACTCTTTTTTAGGCTTATTAAACTATTATGGCAAGTTTATTCCACAATTAGCGATGCTCCTGAAACACCTACATGAGCTTCTGGGGCTGAAAAAGGCCTGGAACTGGACTGAAGCCTGTGAGCTAAACGCTCACTGGTAAACTCTAAGGTTCTGACACATTTTGACCCATCCTTGCCCCTACAGTTGGCTTGTGATGCCTCCCCTTATGGAGTTGGGGCTGTATTGTCACATATTATGCCTTCTGGTGAAGAGATGCTGATTGCTTTTGCTTCACATTCCTTGACTAAGGCAGAAACTAATTATGCCCAAATTGAACGCGAAGCACTGGGCATTGTTTTTGGCGTTCGAAAATTTCACCAGTACCTGTGGGGAAAGAAGTTCACACTTCTCACTGACCATCGACCCCTGACATCAATTTTGGGGCCATACACAGGCATCCCACATTTGGCTGCTAGTCGGATGCAACGATGGGCATTGATACTTTCTGGATACACATATGAAATCAAGTACAGGCAATCCTCTGCATTGCAATGCTGATGGCCTTTCAAGGCTACCCTTACCGGCACACTGTCAGGATCTGGGCCAAGAAGGAATCTTTTACTTTGAACAGGTGGAAAACACACCCGCCACGGCTTCTCAAGTGAAGAAAGCAACACGGGTTGACCCAGTACTCTCACGAGTTATGGATTTTGTGATGCATGGAACGTTCTTACCTGACTCTCAGGTCTCTCCTGACCTCCGCCCCTATGTGTCTAGGAGGACAGAGTTATTGACCCAATCCGGGTGTTTGTTGTGGGGTATGTGTGTCATTATCCCACCTTCATTAAGACCACGTTTGTTGGAACAGCTCCATTCAAGTCACTGCGGCATAGTGCGCAAGAAAGAAATTGCACGGAGCTATTTCTGGTGGCCGGGCTTAGACAGGGCCATTGAAGAAATGGCTAGAGCTTGTACCTCATGCCAGAGCGTCCAGAACGCACCTCAGCTGGCACCTCTTCACCCATGGGATTGACCCGAAAGGCCATGGCAATGTATCCATGTTGATTTTACTGGCCCATTCAAAGGATGTATGTTTTTAATTGCTGTGGATGCCCACTCAAAATGGCCAGAAGTCTCGGTAATGCAGTCCACTACTACGGAAGCCACTATTCAGACCTTGCGTGGCTTTTTTAGTCGTTATGGTCTTCCAGAACAGCTGATGAGTGAAAATGGACCACAATTCGTTTCTCAGGATTTTGAAACTTTTATGAAGGCCAATGGAATACATCACATCAGGTCAGCACCATATCATCCTTCCACCAATGGACTTGCTGAAAGGTTTGTACAGACTATGAAGCAAGCTCTAAAATCTGCAAAGGGATGTTCACCTCTTCATAAGCGTCTGGACAACTTCTTGTTGTCCTACAGAAACTCTCCACAGGCTACAACTAAGGTATCTCCAGCTTTTCTTATGATGGGATGGCAGTTGTGCTCTTGCTTTGATTTGTTGAAACCACGAGACACATGGCAAGTGGTTCAACACCAACAGCAGGACCATGTCAGCAGACATTCACCAAGAACAAAGGGCCGCACCTTCAGTATTGGACAGCCAGTTCTTGCACAAAACTATGCTTCAGGAGCTAAATGGGTCCCAGAAACGGTCATTGCCCAGACAGGACCTGTTTCCTACTCTGCCCAGACAGCGAGTGGCCTAGTTTGGCGACGGCATGTAGATCAGCTGCTTCTCCGTCGTATCCACTCAGAAGATGCATCTCCAGCAGACATATCTGACTTCACCCTTACTGATGATACATCAGATCATGAAACTACTATTTCTGTCTCTCCTGCTCCAGCCACCCCTTCAATGCCTTCATCCTCCCTGGACCAACTGGACACAACATCCTCTCTGGTTCCAGCTACTTCCCCAGTACCTGTGATCCCACCACCACCAATACCACCTTGTGGGGTGGGCACACCAGAAGTTCGCCGTAATCCACCTCACGACAGAAGGCCTCCTAATCGGCTGGATCTTTAGCTAGTGGTGACCCCCTCTTCATGGGGCAGAATAATTCCCTGGGGGTTCGCTGGAGGTGGGGCAGTCTACCCTCATCTCCTAGTTTAGTTCTTATTCTTTTTTTTTGGGGGGGGGGAGGGCGTTATTCTGGGGGGGTGTTCATTAGAGGGGGGGAATATGTGGTGTTTTGGACTACCTAGGGTCATTGGGGTTGCCATAGTGATAAATGGGAGAGTCGTTTAGCTGCTAGGAAAACCTGTCTGTCTCCTCTCTCTCTCAGTTCTCTTTCAATAAAGACTTCTTATACAGCTCTGAATATGCTGTCCTCCTTACTGGATAATAATCTCCCTTAAAACTCTACAAAGCTGTTTCGAAATGACGGTTCTTATTTCAAAATGACAGAGCCGGTCATTTTGAAATAAGAAAACATCATGTGGACCTAATGTTTTTTATTTCAAAATAACCAGTGTTATTTCAAAATAAAAGAGATGTGTGGACATACCCTCCTAGTCAATAACAAAACATGCTCCTGATTCCCCCAATCTGGTCATCACCAAGCATAACAAAATAGAAGCAGCACCATACTGCACATCAGTTCCTAACGTCCCCTCTAGCCACTGGATCCCTTTATGAAATAGGTTCTCCTGACCCCAAAGGGCCAGCCACATCACCCAGAACAATACAGGCTTTTATCTTATCCAAAATACCACGCTGCCAGCCAATCCTTTAGTAACTACAATTAAGGTTTGATATAAAAAGAAAACAAGCTACAATTGAGAGATGTTAAAGGGTCAAAGTGAATCACATACATACAAATGATTTAGGCTATCTCCACACACAAGCACTTCTTACGAAACAACCTGTTTTGAAATAATGCCTTATTTTGAAATAACAAAAAGTTATTTTAAAATAAGGAAAAAAGCGGGATTTGAAATAGCATGTCCACACAGTGGACATGCTATTTCAATATAGGAGAGAGGAGGGGTGGTAGGGCTTGTGCAGGGCCAGAGCTGCCCCGCCCCCAGGGTTCCCCAGTGCCCCCCTCACCTGCTCTTGCTGGGGTGGGGGTCTTCCCTGGCACCCCCGCCATTCCTGCTGTGGGTAGGGGGCTTCCCCACCACCCCCGCCCATGGCAGGAGTGGATGGGGGGCACCGGGGAACCCCAAGGGGGGCCTCTCCAGGCTTGGGGGCAGCCCCAACAGCAGGGTAAGCTGCCCCTGGAGTGGCCACGCTGCAGCCCCCTGACCAGGCTGTGGGGCCAGCAGCTCCCCAGCAGGCCGGGCGGTGGGCAGAGCCCTGGGGGTGCCCCAGCCTGCTTCCCCTGCTTCCCCTTGCCAGGGGCAGGGGGGTGAAGGGGGCTGAGGCAACCATTGTCCCTTGCCCCCAGCAAGGGGAAGTGGTGGGGGAGGTGGCTGGGGCACCCTCTGACCCCCTGCACTCCACTCAGTACCCTGGCGAGGGTGCTGATCTCTGGCCAGGATGCTGGGGGGGGTGGTCCCTTCCCCCAAGGGTGCTATGCAGCCTAGGAGGAAGGTCCCTGTTATTTCAAAACAATCCTTGTTTTGAAATAACATGCCCAAACGGCATTATTCCAAAACAACTGGTTTCAAAATAACCCTCGTTTTGAAAGCAAAGGGGTTTAACCTGTTTCGAAAGGAGGGCTCTTGTTTCGAAACAAGGAGCTCCCTCCTTTCTAAACAAGAAAATGTCATGTGTACATAGGGACTTTTATTTCAAAACAACCACTGTTGTTTCAAAATAAAAGCCATGTGTGGACATACCCTTAGAGTCCATAGAAAATAAATCCTTGAAGATCCTGTAGTTTGCAGATTATTCCCACTCCTCTGGTGTGCACCCAGCAGCAGCAGCAGCTGGGTGGGTCTCACTCCTTTGTTCAGTCCCAGAAGAATAGTTCCAGAGGCAGACTTTGGTTGCAGATAGCCTTGGGACTAGACACTAAAGACAAAATGGAGAATGGGTGATGGCCTTTTATCTCAGCGTCCTCGCCAGATCAAAATGGAGGTGGGCCACATAGTCAGTCTAGGTAACTGGTCGAACAGGTTTTGTCTTGGGCCCACTGTAGCTGGGAGTCCCCTCCTGATGGGCCATTAACAGGACAATAGTTTGCAGAGGTCCAGTCTGGGATTGCCTCAGCTCAAACAACTTGGAACACGCATAAGACAGATAAGATTCCTAGATTCTATTACAAATATGAAACCTACATATAAATAATATAACCATTCCTAGCTTATTACAGTCTTTCTATTGATACCAAACATGGCATATCACATATAGATTATTGCAAATATGAAATATCAATATGAAAAATAATCATAAACAGTCCCCTAGACCCAGACAGCATCACAGCCCCCATTGAAAAAACCTTCCTTCCATATAGATCCAGCTTCTTTGCATCCATGGATTCAGGGATTGGTGCCTGAGCTCCTTGTCTCTCCTTTTCATTCACCGCTGGAACCACCAGGGAGCTCAGGCCTGAGTGGGTGTATAAAAACTCAGACCCCTCTCCACTTTCTTGACAGTGGGGGGGGGGGTGCAGTAGATGGGGTCTGCCAAATTACCTTCATGGTTTTGTCTATGGTATTTATCAACGGCAGAATTCCGAAGGGGCAGCTGTGTTAGTCTAGTAAAGCAAAAAAAGCAAGGAGTCTTGTGGCACTTAAAGACTAACAGATTTGTTTATTGCATCAGCTTTCATGGGAGAATATCTCACTTTGTCAGACACTTTAAAGGAGAATTTACAGAACTGGATGAAAATAAATGCAGGGGAGTGTAAGAGAGGGGACCAGGTCACACTGCAACAGCAAATCAGAGTATTTGTAAGGATTCAAAATCTAGGAAACAGCACACAGAGAGAGGATGAAGTCAAATTACCTGTTATAATGTGAAAAGAATCCATAGTCACAATTCAGCCCTTCTTTCACAATTTACTTTGCATATTAGTTCAATTTCAGCTGTTTCTCTTTGAAGTCTTGATGTCCGTTGAAGGACCAGATGGAGACAGGATGTGTGTTGTTGGGTTGGAAGGCTCTTCGCTGACCTCCTGTGTCTCCATCCCCAGATTTCTAGCCACTCTTTTTATGAGGTTTTGATATGCCTTGCCATCCTCTGAAGGGGAGGCTGAAGCTATCCCTTCCATCGCTTCACCTGGGACGATGATGATGAGTCCCCAGTATGGTCACAGTCCCCTTGTGCCACTTCAAGAGCCCCCACATTAGTCAAATTATCCGCAGAGTTTCCTCTCAGCAATGCTCAGTGCTGGCAACTTCCGGTGCCACGGTATGTCATGGTGTTCCAGCATGGTCTGTAATGGTGCTGGGTCGGGACAGAGTCTTGGTACAGGAATGATTTGTCCTACTTCCCGAAGCCATAGAAACAGAGTGAGCCAATTGCGTACCCTGGCCTTGGTGGCATGCCCGTGGTGTCCAAAATGGCCAGCTCGAGGGCTTCTGCCATTGGGCAGGCCATGGCACCAGGAAGGGTTGCACAAGTTGAGCATCACAGAGGCAAATCTGGAATGGCTCCTTCTTGAGACAAGAGAGCCCACTTCTGAGCCTGAAAGAGATCCAATCCTCGGGGACCAGGATGGTGATGTGCCTGATGCCACCAGGCATGACTGGCGAAGCGGCGATCGATGGGGCAGCAGGGTAGGTTTGCCTTTAGAATCAGATGCTCTTGATGCCAGTGCCGGAGAGGTGGACGGCCTGCAATGATAGAGACATGGTGCCATGCTCTCTATTAGGTCCCTAGTGGCCTTGAATGTCTCTGGGGTTGAGAGAGATTGGAGGATCTCTACTTTATCATCTGAACCTGAAGCCAGGAAGATGTCCAGTGCCAGGTTCTGTCTGACCCTTGGCAAAGGTGGAGATGCCACTCTCGGGGTCGAGGACTGGTGGCCTAACATGGGTCTCACCACACCAACATCTCCATGTTTATGTCTGTGAGATGGAGACCAGCCCCTACCCTTTCTGTTTTTTTCCTTGGCACTGGGGATTGAGAACTGTGCTGAGGGGTGGCTCTGGAAGTGGAGGAACCCCTGTGTCAGGAATCGTTCAGTGCTGGTTCCTTCATCAGTGCCAGAATACTTTTCACACTATTAACCACCACTGCCAACTCCGGGGATGCGCTCAGGGCGTCCTCCATGAGGAAAATATTCAGTAAATGAGACCTATCCTTTAGGGCCTGCAGCTGAAAACCCCTGCAGATATTACACTTATCCTGAAGATGAGCTATCCCCAAGCACTTTAGGCACATAGGGTGTGTTCACACAGCATTCTTATTTTGAAACAATGAGGTTGTTTCAAAATAAGAAATGCCATGGCTGCACAACGCATGGCCATTTCAAAACAAGCAATCCACTTGTTTTGAAATGGCCGCCGTTCTTTCGGAATGGCTTAAAGCTGGTTTCCCGGCAAAACAAGGTTGTTTCAAAACAGCTCATTTTGAAACAGCCCTGTGCGGACACGTTGCTTCAGAACAAAGTGTTCTGAAACAACATGTGACCTTCCTCCTAAGGTGCTAAGCACCCTGGGAGGAAGGGCTACCCCCTCAGCACCCTGGCCAGGGAACCCTCAGCAGCCTGGCCAGGGTGCTGAGGGGTGTCCTCTGGCCAGCAGAGGGGGGCTGCAGGCACCCTTGGGGTGAAGCGCAGCCACGTACCTCACCTCGCGGGTGTCTGCAGGGGACTGCAGGCACCCGCGGGATGAAGCGGAGCTGCCCACCTCAACCCGTGGGTGTCTGCATGGGGCTGCAGGCACCCGCGGGGTGAAACCGAGCCATGCCTCACCCAGCTGGTGTCTGCAGAGGGGTGCAGGCACCCGCGGGGTGAAGCACAACCAAATGCCTCACCCCGCGGGCTTTAAACCCCGGGCTGCCTGGAAACGCTGCCGCAGGGTCGGGGGCACCCTGCTCAGCCTCCCCACTGCAAGGGCCAGGGTAAGCGCGGCCCCAGGAATCCCCGGCGCAGCCACTCCTGCCGGGGGCGGGGCCAGGGATACTCTGGGTATCCCCGGCCATGCCCCCGGCAAGAGCGGGGCACTGGGGAATCCCAGGGCTGCACTCACCCCGGGCCTTGCAGCGGGAGGGCTGAGCAGGGCGCCCCCGACCCTGCGGCAGCATTTCCAGGCAGCCCGGGGTTTAAAGCCTGCCGGGTGAGGCACGCGGCTCCGCTTAACCCCGCGGGTGCCTGCAGTCCCCTCCCCAAGCGAAATAGCATGTCCACACTGTGGACATGCTATTTCACACCCTTATTTCGAAGACACTGTTTTTGTCTTTCGAAATAAGGTGTTTCGAAATACCTCTTTATTTTGAAACAGCTTGTTTCGAAATGTCTTGTTTCAAAACAAGCCCTCTGTGTGTGAACATAGCCATTGTGGTGTTACATAAA
>VOCP01049815.1:0-12700 GCA_007922195.1 Podocnemis expansa
CCTTTCTGATTTTATATACAAACTCAATAATGAGCAAAGAATTCTCATTATGCTTTTTCTTCTCTGGTAAAGACATGGATTTCTTTTCTTTTTTGGTGGTGGGGGGCCTGTTAAGCAACACACATCATTCACCAATGGATACATATGATTTTGAAAAGTCGCTAAACATATAATTACCATAATTTTTAAAAATCTGTAATTTATCAAATTAATGTCCAGAGGGTAAGTGTACTTAGATTCAAAATAAAAAATTTACAATGGGGGGGGATTGTTGGCATTTTTCAACATTGAGTGTTCAATTTTAAATTTTACAGTAGTACCAAAACCAATCATATATTATGATCTGACTGCTTGCTACATTTTACTGTTTTAGACAATCTGCTACAAAGGCCTGACAGGAGTTCAGAACTAGTGTCTGCCAAAATAAAAGAAATCATAGAAGTTAAGGACTGGAAAGGACCTCGATAGCTCACCAAGACAAGTTTCCTGCACTAAAGAAGGACAAAGTATTATCTGAACCATCCCTAACAAGTGTTTGTCTAACCTGTTCTTAAAAATCTCCAGTGACGGAGATCCTACAGCCTTTCTAAGTAATTTGTTCTGGTGCTTAAGCACCATTAGTTAGAAACCTTTTCCTAAAGTATCACCTAATTTTTTCTTGCTGCAATTTAAACCTATTACTTCTCGTCAGTGCTTAAGATTTATCATCTTCCTCTTTATAACAATTTTTGTGTACTTTAAGACTGTTATTGTGTCTGTCCTCAGTCTTCTTTTCCCCAAACCCAAGTTTTTCAATCTTTCTTCTTAAGTCATATGTTCTGGACCTTTAACATTTTTACTACTCTCCTCTGGACTGTCTCCAATCTGTCCATATCTGTGTGGTGCTCAGAACTACTCATATATTGAGGCCTTATCAGCAGTGGTGTACTGAGAGGCAAGCCATGCCCCAGATGCTGGTCTGGACCAGGCAGGCCCCCATCGAACCCTACTGAGTTGACTGCAACTGAATATCCTCCCCACCAGGAGATAAGAGCTGACCTGGACTACCTAGAACCAAGTATTCAGGAGTGGGAGGGGCTTCCCCCAGGCTCCTTCTTGAAGGGAGCGAGGCTGAAAAAGCTGCCTCCGGCCCTGAAGAAGCCGGGGAGAACAGGCAGAGCTAGGGGCTGCAACCACACTCCCCTGTCCCAGCTGCTCGCTTCTACTTGTGGCATGCAATGGGAATGGCTACTGCTGCCCGGCAGTGAAGAGACAGAAATCGCATTTCATCTTAAAAAAAAAAAAAAAAAAAAAAAAAAGCCAACCAAATAAACACAGGGCAAGCACTTTTTTTTGCCAGCAGGAACCATTTCTTTTAACACTGTCTTCCCTGTAAAAATACAGAACAAAGCTGGCCCTGCAAAGCTCAGCTACCTGAGCAGCGAGCACTCAGCACGAGCCCTGCACACTGGTAAGAGCAAGGGAGGTAGCAGATCCAAGCCCATATTTGCAGCCCCCAAGCCTCCCCCATTCTGCAGATACAGACCCCCCTCCCCAGGGCAGCTGGGGGGCAGCATTGAGATACCTTGTGCCCTGCACAGAGGAAGGGCACAAATGTAAGCTTGGCCCCTGGGCACCAGAGACTCTCAGTGTACCACTGCTTAGCAGTGATGAGAAGAGCAGAAGAATTACTTCTCATGTCTCACTTAGAACACTCCTGCCAATGCTTTCCAGAATGAGGTTCACTTCATTTTGCAACAATATTACATTGTTGATTCATATTTATTTTGTGATCCACTAGACCCCCCACCCTTTTCTGTATTACTCCTTATGAGTCTGTCAGTTCCCATTTTGCATTTGCACAACTGATCATTCCTTCCTGTGTACTACTTTGCATTTGTCCATATTGAAATTCAGCCTGTTTTTTCAGACCATTTCTCCAGTGTGTCAAGAGCATTTTGAATTTTAATCCCATCCTCCTAAGCACTTGCAACTCCTCCCAGCTCAATATTATACTCAGACTTCTCTGTGCCATTGTCCAAATCATTTATGAAGATCCTGAGTAGAATCAAACCCAGGGCTACTGTGCGACCCTACTTGATAAGCTGTTCCAGCTAGATTGTGAATCATTGTTAATTACTATCTGATCCATTTTCTAGCCAGTTATGCACCCGCCATATAGAGCAGGAGTGGGCAAACTTTTTGTCTTTGGGCCACATCTGTCTAGGTGGGCTAGAGAGGGGCAGGGGAAAGGGTGAGGCTGGGAACAGCAACCACTGAACACACAGAAAGGGACGAGGGGAAGGGATGGAGCTAAGAGGGGGTAGTGACTGCTAAGCTCAGGCCAGGGCATCACTGCTGTGCTCACATTATGGAAGAGGAGCAGCTGTCACATTCCGGCCAGGGAGAGAGGTGCACAGCTAGGAGGAGGGAGTAGCCGCCATGCTCCAGCCAAGGCACCACTGAGCCAGGGTGCTGTGTAAGGGACAGGGCTAGGAGAGGGAACTGGCTGCTGTGCTCTGGCCAGGGTGCCGCTGGGCCCACATGGTGGGAGGGGAATGGAGCTAGGAGCAGGGAAGTCACTGCTGTGCTCCAGCCAGACCCAGCTGGAGGGCTGGATGAAGGATGTGGCCTGGGGCTATAGTTTGCCCACTTTGGATATAGAGGTTTTTCCAGAATACATGTTCTATTCATAAACAAATTAGGTCACATGAGACAGGACCAAAAGTCTTTCCAAAGTCAAGATATAGGGCACCTACTACTTTCCCCTTTACCCATAAGGTTTACTACCCTGTCAAAGAAGGATAGTAGGCTGGTTTGACATGATTTGTTCTTGACAAATCTATGTTGACTGTTAGTTAATTTGTAAGCAATTATATGATAAGTGATTATTTCACTAGCTTTCTGCATGCCAAAGTTAAAATTGAGAAATCTAATTCCCTGGTTGTCTTTATTTCCCTTTTTATAGATAGGTATAATATTTGCCCTTTTCTAGTCCTCTAAGATCTCTACTAACCTCCATGAGTTCCCCAAGGTAACTACTAATGGCTACAAGATTTTTAGCCAGTTCCTGAAGTATTTTAGGACGCTTTTCTTCAGGCCCTGTCAACCTGAACATCTCTAATGTGTACAACATGACTAAGTTAGTTGTCCAATCACCTTTCTGGTAAAAAACAAAACCTAAACAAAGTCATTTAACATTTTGGTCGTTGCTGCATTTTCTGTCATCTTCCCCCCCCTCACTTAACAGGCCTATACTGCTCCTTGTCTTCCTCTTGCTTTTCATGTATTTATAAAGTGTTTTACTGTTATCCTTCATACCTCTAGCTTGTATAACCTTGTTTTGTGTGTCAACCTTTCTAATTTTGTCCCTTCATACTCATGGTTTTTTATATTCATCTTTGATAATTTGACCTTTTTTCCACTTCTTGTATGATTCTTTGAGTTTCAGACTCACTGAAGTTTTCCCAATTAAGCACAGGTGGCCTCTTACCACACTACTAATTCTTCCTACACATTGGTATAGTTTGCCCTTGAGATCTTAATAACGCCTCACAAAAAAAAAAAAAAAAAAAAAAAAAAAAAAAAGATTCCCAATTCACTTGAACACTTTTGTCCCTTAGGCTTGCTTCCCATGGGATCTTATCTACCAACTCTCGAAGTCTGCTAGTTTGCCTTCTTGAAATCAACTGTCTTTGTTTTGCCATGTTCTCTTATCATCCTTTATAATCACTGTCACTTGCAACCAAGCTATCCTCCACATTCAGATTCTTAACCAGTTCCTCTTTGTTTATCAGAATCAAATCCAGAATAGCCTCTATCCACATCGTTTTTGCCATTGTGTGCGCGTGTGTGGGGGGCATCTCTAATGTATTCCAAGACCTTGTTGGAAATGTTTTCAGCATGGTACACAAACATTTAACATGAAAATTCCCCAGCTGTTTACAGGAGTGATGAAGATAAACTGACTATATATACACCACTAAAAGTGTAGCAACCAGACAAACTGACTTTTTAAGAATCGAACTTGAAGAAAAGTCCGCCTACACTGAGATATTCCTCCCCACCACACACACACACTTTATCCATGTGCAATAGTTTAGTCAGATTACAGTACTTTAATATGGAGTTACAGATTACATAATAAAGCACTTAAGAGTACTTCAATTGCTCAGAGTGGCTAAATACTGATACAGCCTTGAGCAAGGGAATGGACTGCCTGTTCCATGGAATTCATAGAAGGAAGGAAAAGGTAAGTTTTTGATGGGAAAAGAATTCGTCTCTTCACTGCACTCAAAGTTTAAAGTAGGAGAAAAGCCTTCTGTTCACCACCACTCTGTAGTAGGCTAACATAGTTCACTACACTCTGGAATAGAGTCTTAGAACTGAAGGCTCACATAGTTGGGAAAGATCGGAGGCATCCTTTGTTCACCACTGTAGTCCAAATCCCCACTCCTAGGCTGACATTTAAGTTTGTAACATGTGTCAAATAGTTCCCAGGCCTGCCTCTTCTGTGTGGTATAAACTGTTTTATTCATTGTTCAACCAGTTCCAAGAACCACTCACCTGAAAATTCATTGTACTTGGAATCATTCGGACAGCTCATGAAAACATTAGACAGGAGCACTAGAAGAGGAACTCAAATATACATAATGAAAAGCATAGAACACTCTCAATTAAAGGTGCTAGAACTTCCTGTTCCCCCGCCAAAAGTAGTTAGCAATCTGTTCAAGTTTGCTTTTAATAACTGACAAATCTATCTTCATATGTAATGTTATAAATCTGCATTAAGAGATAACGATAATTGATAATATAAATTAGACAGAGGTCTTTGTAAAAATCGGTCAATTCTAAATTAATTTTATAATTAATCTGGACTTAAGAGATCGGTAAGGTTCACATTGTCTATATAAGTTATGAAATCAGCAAAAACTTGTTAAATGCCTGATCTTGATACACAGACGGCCTGATCCTCGTAGCACCGCCAATTAAAAAAAACAAGGAGTCGTGTGGCACTCAAAGACTAAACATTTATTTTTTGCATGAGCTTCCGTGGGAGAAAAACCCCACTTCATCAGACGCTTCCCATCTTTGAAGCATCTGACGAAGTGGGATTTTCTCCCAAGAAAGCTCATGTAAAAAATAAATCTGTTAGTTTTTAAGTGCCACATGACTTCTTGGGATTTTTGGTGGACTAACACAGCTACCCCTTTGGAAACTGCCAATTAAAGTCAACAAGTTTGGGTCTATACAGTCGCATTCTTTACGAGGCAAGGTAGAGAAACCACATGGCTCTTGTCTGAGCTGATGAATTTTTGGTGGTTCTTGCTTTAATCTGCCTTTCAATGCCAACCATATTCTCTCTTCCAACAGAAATTCAGTCATCTGAAAATAGGCTCAATCTGGCCCTGTTTCTACCAACCTTTCCAGAGACAGGGATAAGGAAGCTTGGCAGCATCATCACACTTTTCTTCTACCCATTTGTGATGCAATTTTGCCATTTTGAAGTTTTAAATCTATTGAAGGTGGTCCTTCAGCTCCCATATACTACTGCGCAGAGCGGCTCTCATTGTATAAGGATGTGGGTATGACAGAGATTAAAAGTCAGCCTCCACCACCAAAGGCACAACTCTGGACTGCTGGCTGGCTACAAAACAGAGTATGGCAGGCTGAAGTTCACAGCAGGCTCCCATTGCCAAATTAAGCATTTTTAAATGAAATTAGTTAGGAAATAAATGTAAGCTTTCTGTGCCTTTAAGAAAACTACTACCTCTTCAAAGCTAGAAGCTATCCTTCATTAGAATCACATATCATTAATAATCATAAAATGCTTTAAGGAAAGAAGACAATTAATAGCCATGCCTTTGCCATTTAAAACATAAGAAGTAATTGAAAGTAAATAGCTACCTTTTTAAGTTGAAGCATGGAAGTAACAACAGGATTATGAGATACTGCATCCTCTAAATGAATAAGATCCAAAGGGGCAGCCATGTTAGTCTAGCTCAGTAAAACATACAAGGAGTCCTGTGGCACTTAAAGACTAACAAATTTATTTACTGCATGAGCTTCCGGGGGAGAAAATCCCTCTTTGTCAGATGCTTTGGAGATGGGGAAACTTACTAGTCTTTAAGTGCCACAGGACATCTAAATGAAGACATGCAGTATCTAAGAAAGAAATCCATGTAGTAATTAATTTAAAACAATTGTGTGTACGATTGTCATTCTGAAAATTTCAAAAGCAAGAGCAAAAAAAACTTTTCAGAAGTGTTCTAACGTCATATACTACACTAGTGGGGAGGCGAAAAAAAAGTTAAATTCAGTATTTGTTTCCTTAATTTATACAACTGCAATTTAACATTCAAAAGGTAAAAGGAGGAAAGATGCAACAAAAAAAGTCACAATTAAGGTAATGAAATTTTTTTTCCAGATACTGATTTCAGTTGTATCAAGACAAAAAAGCAGCTGCCCCTACAGAGTTATTGGCTTTTTCAAAGCTGAATGCCTTTATTTAAAATCTCTAACATCACGTAGATTTAACAGCAGCAGTATGAACTCTTGAAGCAACTTTGTTTCCCAACTGAAATCTAAAGTACACCTTGGACAACTTTTGAGGCTTCTTCCTCTTCAGAAATGCATTAGAACGTGCTGTTGGGAAAAATTGCAATTTTACCTCAAGTTAAAAATGAGAATCCTAGAAAGACATTTACAAGTCTGCTTTGCAGTTTATATTTTACTTCTGTGGGAAGGGAGGAACAGGACAAGCCGCACAGAAATTCCTACAGCTCTACTGCAAATAGACTGGCACCATGCAAATCCAACATGGGGTGAAGAAGTGGGGCAATGCCTGAAATGGGAGAAACTAGCTAATTTTTGCTACTGGATTTACTATAAATGACAGTTACGTCTGTGGTTCCAGCATTAGATCATATTAGCTAATCAGTCAAATAACTTAAAAAACCCAACCCTACTTCTATCATTGCTAGCTGGGGTGGCTTGGCGGGGGGAAGGTGAGGATGCTGTCTCCTGTGAAAAGCTTAGATCTTTAAAAAATTTTCTAGTTCAACATTATTTTTGAGGACGGTTACATTTCTCTGCATGTGAATGATTTGACTGTTGTCCATTCTCTAAATATATATCTATCTCACAAAGACATGAATGTTCTAGACTCTACAGTGAGACAGAGCACAAGACAAGCAACCTCCTGGCCCTTCTTTGTATTTAAGACTTTTGTCACAGGTTGATTGGCAGTCTTATTCCCAAAGTAAGTACAGGCTCAAAGATTATCATGCTCTACGCACACAGCCAAAACATCCACTGGGAGCAGGATCAAACTGCCACGGTTCAGAAGAGACAGATAACTGGTTAAAGTTAGATTTTGAACGGCCCTGATCCAGGGCTTGGGTTGGCCGGGGTGAAGCACCCCGAATTTTTCATAACGGGCCGCTCCAGGGGGCCTTACTCCTGGCAAGCTGCAGTGCTGTGCTGGCCGCTGTCCTTCTGCCCCCTGGGGAGGCACGGCTGGCTGTGGGTAGGTGGGGAACACTACTCCACCCCTCATGCAGAGAGGCTGGGCGGGCAGGCAGGCAGTGCAGCCTGTGGCCTGGGAGGTCAATGGTTCCTCCCCGTGGGAGCTGGGATTGTGGGGGGGGGGCAGTTTGGGCGGCAGTGGGGGCCCAGGGCCCCAGTGAGGGCAGCTTTGGGGGCCAATGCGGGGTCCCATATAGGGCCCCCAATTGCCTAAAGCCACCTCTGCCTGTGAGGCAAGAGGGCCCTGATTCAGGCTGGCCCTAAAGAGCTCCCAAAAACGGGAAGCAGCACATGCTAGGCCCTCATTTTGCTGCCTGTCCAGGGGGCTGACGCCATGATTAGGAGTGCAGGTGCTAGAGCAGGGGCCACCAGAGGGAGAGGCAAAGCAAGTGAGCAGGGCCTGGCTTCAAGGTGAGGAGCCTGGGTGGGGGAAAAGATTTGGCTCACCTTGGCCATGGTGGGAGGGAGCCTGGTACTGTGGGAGCAGGGCAGAGCCAGTCTGCAGTGCAAGGAGCTCAGTCTCTTGTCTTGGGATGGGATGGGTGGGGCTGGGGCCGGGGCCCCTGGCACCAGTGGAAAGGGCTCTCACACACCTGTCTCCTGGCCAGAGTAGACTGACTTGCCTCAGGCCCTCACTCTTCATTCCAAATGGGCAGCCCCTGAAAATGGGCAGAAATGCCCACAGCAGGTGGCCAGTTTCCACACTTCCCTCCTGCAGGCTTTCTGGTTTGGCTCTAGGCTGGAGGTTAAGGAGAGAAAGGTGACACCCAGCTGGAGGGAATGGAGAACATGCTGGAGGGCAGGGATAGGATTCAGGGAGACGTAGAAAAATTGGAGCTTTGAGCCAAATGAAATCTCATGAGGTTCAACAATGACAAGTGCAAAGTCCTGCACTAAGGAGAGAAAAATCCTATATACTAGGCATGGCTGAATATCTAAATAAGTGCTTTGCCTCTGTCTTAAATGAGGGTGATGGTGAGAATGGGGACAGAGGGAGAGCTGCTAATGGGAAAGAAGAAGTGGAAATTACCATATCTGAGGTGGAAGCCAAGCTTCAGCTGCTTAACGGAAATAAATCAGGGGGTCCAGATAATCTTCATCCAAGAATTTTGAAGGAACTTGCACATGAAATTGCCAGCCTTTTAGCAAGGATTTTTAAAATATTGGTGAACACAGGGGTTGTACCTTATGACTGGAGAATTGCTAATGTAGTCCCTATTTTCAAGAAAGGGAGTAAAAGCAATCCAGGTAACTACAGGCCTGTCAGTTTGACTTCAGCAGCATGCAAGGTCTTGGAGAAAATTTTGAAGGAGAAAGTACTTAAGGATATTGAGGAAAATGGTAACTGTGATAAAATACAGCACGGCTTTACAAAAGGTAAATCATGCCTGACCAACCTGATCTCCTTTTTTGAGAAGATACGATTTCTTTGGATAAAGGGAATGCGGTGGACCTAATTTACTTAGAGTTCAGCAAGGCATCTGATACAGTTCCACACAGGGAACTCTTAGTTAAATTGGGGGAGATGGGGATTAATATGAAAATAGAAAGATGGATAAAGAACTGGTTACAGAGGAGATTACAGAGGGTCATAGTGAAAGGTGAACTGTCTAGCTGGAAGGAGGTTACTAGCAGGGTCCCCCATGGTTGCTCCTTGAACCCCTCTTATCCAACCTTTTCGTTACTGACCTTGGCACCAAAAGTGGGAATGTGCTAATTAAGTCTGCAGACGACACCAAGCTGGCAGGCATTGCCAATATGGAGGAGGATCGGCAAAGCATGCAGAATGATTTGGATGACCTTGTAAAGTGGAGCATTAGAAATAGGATGAAATTCAACAGTGGGAAGTGCAAGGTCATGCACTTAGGAACAAACAACAGGAATTTTTTTGTATAAGTTGGGAATGCATCTGCTGGAAGTGACGGAGGAGGAGAAGGACCTGACAATGAGTAGCCAATGCGATGTGGCAGTGAAAAAAGCTAACGCGGTCCTGGGGTGCATCAGAAGGGGTATTTCCAGTAGAGATAGGGAGCTGTTAGTACTGTTATACAAGGCACTGGTGCGACCTCACTTGGAATATTGTGTACAGTTCTGGTCACCCATGTTTAAGAAAGATGAAGTCAAACTGGAACAGGTGCAAAGAAAGGCTACAAGGATGATTCGTGGAATGGAAAATCTTTCCTACGAGAGACGACTTAAAGAGCTTGGTTTGCTTAGTCTGAGCAAAAGAAGGCTGAGAGGAGATATGATTGCTCTCTATAAATACATTAGAGGAATCAATACAAGGGAGGGAGAGGAATTATTTGAATACGGCGCCAATGTGGACACAAGAACAAATGGATACAAGCTCTCCTTCAGAAAATTTCGGCTTGAAATTAGACGTAGATTCCTAACCATGAGAGGAGTAAAGTTCTGGAATAGTCTACCAAGGGAAGTGGTGGGGGCAAAAACCTTAGGTGCCTTCAAAACAGAGCTTGATAAGTTTATGCAGGGAACGATATGATGGACAGTGGAGCTTGGCCATTGTCTGTCTTTTACTACTGGTGATGGCTGTGATAGTGACCTGGGAAGGGGCATTGGATCGAGCGGGTTCTGAGTTATTACAGAGAAGTTCTTCTTGACTGGCTGTTGTGGACTTGCCCTCATGCTCAGGGTTTAACTGATCACCATATTTGGGGTCAGGAAGGAATTTTCCCCCAGGGCAGATTGGCTTGGGCGCTGGGGGTTTTTTGCCTTCCTCTGTAGCATTGGGCATGGCTCACTTGCTGGTTGATTTTCTGTATTAAAGTCTTTAAATCATGATTTGAGGACTTGAATAGCTCAGTTATGGGTTTGAGGTTCATTGCAGGAGTGGATGGGTGAGGTTTTGTGGCCTGCAGTGTGTGGGAGGTCAGACTAGATGATCATATTGGTCCCTTCTGACCTTAGAGTCTATATTGCCACAGGCTGGGGACTGACCAGCTAAGTAGCAGCTCTGTAGAAAAGGACCTCGTGGTTATGGTGATCAGGAAGCTGCATATGAGTCAACAGAGTGTCCTTGTTGCCAAAAAGGTTAATGGCATATTTGGCTGCATCAGTAGGAGCATTGCCAGCAGATGGAGGGATATGATTATTCCCCTCCATTTGGCACTGGTGAGGCTACATCTGGAATACTGTGTCCACTTTTGGGCTCCATACTAGTGAAAAAATGTGTATTAATTAGAAAGAGTCCAGTGGAGAGCAACAACAATCATTGGGGGGGGGGGGGGGGCTGAGGCACATGACTTATGAGGAGAGACTGTAGGAATTTGGCTTATTTAGTCTGCAGAAGAGAAGACTGAGGGTGGACATGATAACTATCTTCAAACAACTTGACAGGGTGCTCCAAAGAGGACAAAGCTAGGCTGTTCTCAGAGGTGACTGAACAAGGAGCTATGGTGTCAAGCTGCAGCTGCAGAGGTTTAGGTCAGATATTAGGAAAAACCTTTTCACTAGAAGGGTGGTGAAACACTGGAATGGATTGCCTAGGGAGGTGGTGGAATCTCCATCTTTGCAAGCTTTTAAGATCCAGTTGGATAAAAAACCCTGGCTGACATGATTTAGTGGGAGTGGTCCTGCTTTTAGCAGAGGGTTGGACTAGATGACCTCGTGAGGTCCCTTCCAGCCTTAGTATTCTATCATTATATAAAAAAAATGTATTAAAGTGAAGCTCATTCGGTTTTTATTCTAAAAGGGTCATTCTCCAGTAGAAAAAATATTTTAAAAAAATAATTCAAAGTCTAACAAACTCTAAGACCTGGTCTTTTTCCAGTTATCTTGTGTAACTGCCCACACTTCTGGATGGTTTATTTAGGCTGTAATAAAACAAATAGCATAGACCTCTAAAGAGTATTATCCAGAGTGAGCCAACTGCTCCTCTCAGTTACATGTACACAATCTCAATTGTTCTGTTAGATCTAAGGAACTAGCGACGCTGAGTGACCCATGACCATATTAATCTTGTGTCCTTGTTTGTTATGCCTATCAAAAATTCCACTTTGAATTTCCTAATGTGTTTTTTCTATTAGCACTAGCTACAATTTTATTGTCACATTTATACTTGATGGCAATTTTCCAGATTATGCAGTTTGCCTTATCTTGGGTCAACTGAAGGCAGGCACTAAAAATGGGCACATTACTGACAACATGCTCAGTAAATCAGAGGTGTGTGCAGAGCTTTACAACAGAGTATTAAATATTATTGGGATCTCTTAATCCAAATGTAGCAAGTAAAAAGGATTTCTAAAACTCAGCAGTTTTACTTTAGACATTATTTCAGGGCTTTGAACTATACTGAAAAATAGTTATTTCAGTTGATTTAGAAATTTATGACTATAATGCATGCCTCAACAAAGCTGTTTCTGGTCACTATGGTGACAAATTTCAGTAGCCTGTTACCAAGCTCCACTGCAGAAATGTAATGAAGGATCACCTTCTGGTGATTAAAAGTAGAACTGCTGGTGCCTAGCTGTGAGCCAATTTTGTCCACCCTCGCTAAAATGCCATAATCTAATAAACTCTTTAGTGCTAAATCATGAGCCATTGTAGCCAATGGGGATTTTGCCAGTGATGCTAAAGTGTTTTTGTAAGCTGCTTTTCAGAAAAAAAGTCTCTCAGACACTGAGGAAAGTTTGAAGCAGTATACTTCCCTCCACATCCCATCCCATCTACAAAGAAACAAAACAGTGATTGGTACTTATGATGTCTAGTTTGACATCATCCAACACTGCTATTATTCCTAGTCTCCCCCACTCTACTAAGACAACCATGGCAAGGAATAAACTAGGTCTGAAGGGGGAAGGAGACCAAAGCCCACAGGTAAGTGACTATGTGGGAGACCAGGGGGATGGGATGGAACTTGGGGGGTGCCGGGACTGTAACTCCAGGGATAGAAGAGAGGATAATTGGAACATGCGGGGGAATCAAATAACTTTCTTAGATGCTCTAATGAAGCCCTAATGCCTGAGGCAGGTGGGGGAGGTCAACACCAAAAGAAAATCCAGGGAGGTAGATACAATAGAATTGAAAATCAAAATGGGAAAGTAGGGCAATCAGCTGGGTATCTTAGGTGCCTATACACAAATGCAAGGAGCCTGGGAAACAAGCAGGAGGAATTGGTAGTACTGGCTCAGACAAAGAACTATGACATGATTGGGATAACAGAGACGTGGTGGGA
>VOCP01050061.1:0-11014 GCA_007922195.1 Podocnemis expansa
TTGCTTCAACAGTCATTTGGTAGCTCAGTAACTTGAAAAAGAGTCAGCTCTAGGTGCAAATTCTCTGAGTTGGCATCACAGGCTGCCCTGCCCCCAGTGCCCATGCACCTCACCCGCTATATAGATCTTGCATTGTCACGGGGAAGCAAACCCCTTTGGATTATTGAGTAGCGCATGTCTGAGGCTAAAACCCTCCCCATCCACAACCTAAACTTGGTCCTAAACATTCCCCTTTTAACGCACCCTTGCCCAATCCCCGTCTCTGCACATCAGCCCTGAGCTTTGCCACTCCTCCCCCACCCTCACTCATTCACCCCACTGTTCCCTTCCCAGCACCAGTGTTATACCAAAAAGGGGAACCCAGGAGAGCACCCCCCAATAAAAAGAAAAGACCAGCAAGATCTTATTCAGGGGGACAAGGCACTATGCCACATTTATTGTAAATAAGTAAGGATAGCAAAAAGCAGTCACGCACACATGCGCCCAAGCATACCATACAATGTCCTGCAATCTGTGTTGTTATGAGTCCTGATGGTGCTGCTGCTGGAGTCCTTGCTAGTATCTCTTGCTGGGATTCATGGCAGCTGCCTGGCCAGGGAAGCTGGATGCGAGAAGGAGCAGGGTCTTCATCGGAAACGCACTGATGCTCCTTTCTTCCAGGTGGTATGCAGAACAGTTCGCCCTTTTGCTTGGGGATCTCACCCAGGCTTTATAGCTTTGTCATGCCGCTCCAGGTGCTCTGAGACCATTAGTCGCCAGGCAGTTGTGGACCTGAGTGACCCTCAGCTCGTTTTCTTGAGTGTCTGCTTCTGGGGTGGATCCTTCATTCCTTTGGTTTTAGGGGTGTATTCACATTCTTCAGCAGTTGAGGTGGGCTTCTCACTTCAACTGGGCAAGCTGGCAGCTTGGGGCTAGTTCACACACACATCCACCCTTCATCCACGCCTTATAGCTTCTTCAGTCTTACCCCAGATGGGGTACATTGGTTACAAACTGGAGTTTCTACATTTACAATATGGAGTATGGAAAGCTACAGAGTTTGGGGAAAGGTAGCGGGATAACCAGAGCTTAAAGATAAACAGGGACAAATTCATACAGCAGTACAAGCTAGGGCTGCATGGCTCGGGGGGAAAAAGCTGCTCCCCTGCAGTCAAGCGAACCCCAAAGGGCAGCAGTTGGGAGTCCAAGGCTTCCCAACAGCCACAACCAGCCTAGGAGAAAATACTTATTCCAATCCACTAAAACTAAATGGAGACTGACAGGACTGATGTGACAAAGTTGTAAATGCTAAGATAAGACCATCAATGTGAAGCAATTCAAATGAAACAAATTAGCAGAGACAATATACAATATCGGGGTACTATTACAAATGGGAAGTAATTAATTACAACTTATTAGAAATTGACTGGAGGCAACATTACCAGTAAGAAACATTGTTACAACCAGTCAAGACTATATGAAGATTGACAGAAAACAAGAAACAATCAATTAAGGCTCATGGAGATCAAGGCAAAACGGGTAAAGTTACACATCAGTGAAAGTCATACAAGAGTGGATTAGAACCATAAACCAATAAACTCAGTTATGAGTGAGCCCAATGATATTATGAATGGATCCATAAGGCTATAGGTAAAAATCACTACCCTATCCCCACACCAGCCCTGCCCAGTCACCCGTCTCCATCTGAAAGGAGACCAGCAACATGCTGTAAAGCAGGGCATGGGAGTGTCCTCCATCTCTTTTGAATGAAACTCCAGTAATGAACGCTAAGTAAAACAATCCCCCACAGACTGCTCCCACACAATCAGAAACAGACCTAACCCCTGGCTATTAACTCACCTAATGATCATAATAATGCCACTCAGTTACAGGAATAATAAATGACTCTTCCCTGAGTAAAACCTGAAGCTTTTAATTTGGCACAGCCACCACTGCCTGTCTTGTCCTCTGGCACAACAGAGCACTGCCAGCCTGAGTAACTTGCAGGGCCCATTATGGGTGTGGTGGCCTCTGGGTTTGAAACCCTCCTAGTCTTTTGGGGATCTTTGGCCAGGCACCCGTGTGATCCTCTACTGACTCCAATGTGCCAGCATGGCCTCTGATCTTTTCTCCTTCTCCATCCTCTTGTGGTGAGTTGGCACGAGTAGGTGGTTTTCATAGCAGGGCGGGTCTCTGAAGCCTTTTGGGGGTGGAGAAGCCAATGGATTTAAGGAGATTTATTCACTGTGGTGCCACCTCTGGCAGGGGGTGGGGTGGGCTGCAGGGTTGAGAACAAGATATCACAAATAAACCCCCCAACCTTCAACCGTCTGTCCACTTGCAGATTTGCTGGCGAGCTCAGAGCAGGGAGCGAGCTGGAACCAGGACCTGCCCTGTGCTTGGCTTTGCCGCTACTGAATGCGGCTCAGTCAGAAAGGAGCAGATCCCCACCCTGTGCCTGCAGCAGGGTCTTGAGTCTGAGTATGGCTGATGGAAATGATGATAGCAGCAGCTGGGTCCCCTGACAGCCATATGTCAGTGCAGGTGCTGGTGACTGGCAATGGATACCTGCAGAGTGGAGGGGAGCCAGGTAAGGGGGTGTTGCTGACTGGAAACAGGCTGGAGAGAGCCACGGAAATGCCCCAGTTGGGTCCATGTTCTAAATGGCAGCACCAAGTGCCTAAACCCCTTTCTGTGGGCAGCAGGGGCTTGATCACTGCCAGGGTCTCAGGGGCACTGATCCCTGGCTCCCAGCTGCTGTCTGGTGCACGAATCAGTGGCTGTGCAGGTCCGTTTGGGCTGGCTGTGTAGGTACCCTGTGACAGCACTGGTCTCTCTCAGCCTGGGTCTGTCTCCTCCCCTCTGCTGTGTGTGGCCAGGGTGAGACTCCAGGAGGTGGGGACAGGTGCAGTCAGCCAGGGGGCACAGCCAGCGCTCTGAAGGGGGCACTATGGGGGTGGAGGGGCAGCTTTAGCTCTCTCTTTACCCTGGAGCTCTCCAGGCCCTGTGACAGCGTGGGGTGGAGGGCACCAGACTGAGGGTACAAGGGGACTGTTCCCCCAGCCTAGCCTGTCTGGCCTCTCAGCTCTTCTCCTAGAGTGTCTGAGGGATGGAGCCATGGACAGGATGCTGCATGTTCTAGGGCAGCCCCAGCCCTGGGCTGTCAGTGAGACTTGTCCTCGTAGCCCTGGCTGACAAGTCTTTTTCTCTTTCAGATCCTCACTAACCGCAGGGAACAGCACTACAAGAAACTAATTATTTTCCTCAGAATCCTCCTCGCTGTCACATTCTCAGCTCTTCTCATCGCAGTCATTGTCCTGGCAGGTGAGCAATGTTCCCTCTAAGGTTTGGAGGCTTGTGTGCAAAATTTTCAACCTATGTGCAGAACTTTTCTGAATAAAACTTTTGTGCAAACTCATGTGACAGAAATTATTTAAAAATATACAACAATGACAAACTAATAGGTTATTAAAAATGTTTAAATTTTTTATTAATAATTAGAATGTATTTTGTTTATCTGACCTTGTGTCATCAATTCTTCAGTATTATTCGCCTGCCTCTTGTCAGCTTTCCAAAATGAATAAGCACATAAAGTTAAAAAAGAAAGCAGTAGGCTTGCCTCTTGTTTTGCATTTTCCACAGCAGCCCATTTTACAATTTAAAAAAATTTGTCCTGAGTTGTTTCCAGCCAGTTCAAATGTGCCCCTTTATTTGTTTCACTTAATTGGTCACTGTTAGTAATTTTATTCACGTTATACCTTATTTTCTTTCATTATATTAGTGTTTGCTATGATTTTTTTCCCAATGTAGCCCTTCTGTAGGGAGTACAGGCCAAAAATTGAAGAACCCAACTCAGGTCTTGCGCCTGTGACTCTGAGATTACAAGTTTGCTGTGCTACCAACTGAATTATGGAAGCTCCTCTTATAAGAACCTCTAGGAATAAAGGAAACTGCTCCACTCCCTCTGGATTTTTCTGTAAACTGCTCTTTGTTCCCCATGTGTGCATCTGTGCAGCAGACTCTTAACATCAAGATCATGGGCTCAAGCCCGGTGTGGGTTTTTTTTTTGTTTTTTTAACATTCTACTTATTAGAAGTAAAAATCTGGACAAAATCACCTATTTTTAGAATGCTTGGGTGATGGAGGACATGAAGGTAAAAAGGAGTTCTTGGATAGCTCTGGAATAGCAACCCCCAGACTGCCCCCTCCCCTAGCTGATCCTTGGCCATGCTTCAGGCCTGCTGCCCCCAGGAAATCCTCAACCACTCTGCCATCCTGGCCTTGCCTGATTCCGGGTCGCCCCCCGGCCGGTGCTTGGCTGCACTTCAGACCTGCCCCCCCCACCTCACCCCCCAACCTCTGCTGGTCTGCCAGCCTGTCCCGGCTCAACCCGTAGTGTGGCCCACCTTGTTCCTATGCAAAGGAAACACAGCAGGTGAGTTTTCAGCCCTCCCTGCCCCCCTCTCCCAGTTAGTGTCTTTTTTTGGTCTGTCCCACCCCTGGACAGAAGATTCCTGGGGGATGTTCCTCCTCCTGCTTCCTCTCCGACCCTGCCCCTGGGCTCCATGTGTCAGGAGGATCTGATTCACTTGTTCCCCCAAGAGGTCTCTGAGCACGTTGGGTCCCAGTTGCTATGGCTGTCTCCCAGGCCCAGTCACTTGTACTCATGGACAATGGGGTGATTGATGGGATAATGGTCAGGACAGCAGTGAGCTGGGTGGCTTTCCCCTATCCCCAGCTCATGCCATAGGCCAGGCTGACAGATGCTGCCTTGTCACTGCAAAGAGCCAAAGAACACAGGACAGACACCCACCAGTCAATGACCTGGGCAGTGCAGGGTCCCATAGCATTAGTGCTAGGGCAGATGGTGGCTGTTTATGGTGAACATGAACTTGGCTCTATCTGCCATAGTCTGGGGACGGGGGAGCTGTGAGACTGTCAGGCTAGAATTTATCTGTGCCCTGGGATCTGATCACTGGCTCCCCAGGAAGGGTTAGCAGCTGGGAGATGGGGTTGAATCTGGTCTGTCTGGGTTAGGTATCCTTATCCAATATAGCAGCACTGGTGTGGTTGAATTGGTGCAAACTGCTAATGCAGATGAGAAAGGGGCTTGGCCTGGGTCATTGGGCTGCAGTAAGTTACCAGCGCAGGAGCCACGGCTCCAGCCCATCGATGCGAGGGGATCTACTGTGGTGTAACTCACTCACCCCTGGTGCCAGCTGCCCTCTCCAGGCAGGCCGTGAATCCACCTCCCTGCTCACTGTTGGAATGAGCTGTGCTGTCTCACCCAAAGTAAGGTGAGATCTGTGACTCTGGGGTTCTACAGCAACAGGGTGCAGGGAGCCCCAGACTCCCATGACCTAGGGAGTAGAGATGGCACCAGTTAGAGGCTTCTTGCTATGCCCTGTTCTCCAAGGCAAGACTGGAAGGGGCCCAGCGAGCCTGGCAGGCTTTCTCTTGGGGTCTGTGTATTCCCACATCTGTGCAGCGTATGAAATTGTCACCCCCAGCCATTGTTGCTCCCTGAAATGAGTGAAACAGTTCACACAGTGAGCAGCACCATCAAGTGTTGGCTGCACTGACTGCCCTTCTCTGTCACTAGTGCTCACCCTCAGGTGTATGGGACTCTGCACAGACATACATGCATTGGTCATGACTTGATTTATTTCTTTGATCACCATGGCCTCAGCTGCTCATGTTCTCCTAGATATGTGTGTGTCCTGGCCACAGTGGAAGGCTTAAAAATGATGATGTTACTGTGGTGCAAAATGGGGAGCCAAAGGAGTGATATGAAAAAAAAACAATGGCTGGAGAGGTTTGAGTCCTACTGCTCCTCACCCCAAAAAGGAAACATGAAATCTGCCCTCCACCCACCCCACCCCCAGCTAAGAGTGAGCAGGAGTGACTTGGAGGAGGATTATTAACAACTCTTCCCCCAGTAAACTTACAACCCAGCCTCTGACACTCACCTACTGGGCTCACCTATCCAATAGCTCCTTGGTGTTGGTTATCAGTGACCCCCCCCCAGTGCTCTGCTGTGGCCTTGGAGCCCCTGTTACATTGTAACCCTGTCAGTGAGTTTCCTTTCCAAGCATTCCTGGGTGCGTCCACACTACAGTTACAGATGCACTCCTGGTCACTGTTATCTGATGCAGATGCTCAGGCTAAGGGTTGTTAAATTCTGATGCAGCTGGTCAGGCTCAGGTTACAAACGTTATCACAAGAAACCTCTGCATTGCCCTGTGTCTGGCTGTGCTGGATAGGCAGGGCAGTGGCTATTCACTTTCCTGAAGGGACTGGAGTTCAATCTGCCTCCCTGAGGAAGCAAAGCACAAGGCAGGGAGGGGGCACCAGCCCAGACTAGCAGGATTTCGCAGGGCAACAGACCTGGCAGATCCTGTTGACGTGAATCACTTGCCATGAATTAGTGCCCTCTGCCAGGCCCCTGAGAACTGTTCCCTTCCTCTGTCACTCCCTGCCCACCCTCTGGTGCCACACTGAGCCTGGGCCCAGCTCTCTGTGCTGAGCATCAAACCAGGTGCTATTTGTCAGCTGCATCCCTGTGAATGTGACCCTGAGAGTGAGATGTGAGTCAGGTAACCCACCTCTGGGGCTGGATTCCGAGTGTCCCCCTGGCTCTCTCATGCCCTCCGGCACCTCCCAGAGGATTAAGGAGTCAGAGGAGCTTGGGTGATGGGGATGATTTCCTTGTGTTCTTGCTGCGGGGCTGCAGGTCCTGCTCTCACACCATGTTCCTGTCTCATTTCAGTGCAGAGATGTGAGTGTCCATCAGCTGATCTGGGCCCCCCTGCTGGTCCTGCCTGCCCAGACAGCTGGGTTGGATACCGAGGAAAATGCTACTATTTCTCAGAGGAGCAAAGGGACTGGGCCTCCAGCCAGAACCACTGCTCTGCTCTCAATGCCTCCCTGGCTGGCATCCATACCTGGCAGGACATGGTGAGAGATGCCAGATGCCATGGATGGTGCCTTGGCTCAGCAGCTGCTGCTGGAGTGGTCCTGAGCTCTGCCCCTGGGAGTTGAGGAGGAGCTGTGACCCCTTCATGCTGGGAAGGCAGAGCCAAAGTACTATGGGGGTCACCCTCGAAACAGCAAGATGCCTTTTAGGGCTGGGTTGGCTCCGGTGTTATCTGGCCTGTTGGGCTTCAGGGGAGGAAGAAGGGGGATCAAGAAGACAGCTCAACACAGCCTGAGCTGCTCCTGTGCAGGGGAAAGGCAACCACTGGCTCATCTTGGCCTGGCCCTTTGTGGCTGAGGATGGGGAAAGAGGATGGGGGAGAGTGTCTTTGTTTAATGCTGTCCTCTCCCTTTGTCCCCCAGTGAGGTCACTTCTCTCCTTCCTCTTCCTAGGTGATGATGGTGAGGGATGCTCAGCTGGTCCATGAGGGGATGGCCTTGTATGGGGTGGGGACACCTTAGGCTCCACAATATCCAACAGCTGCCCCAGCCCAGGGGAAATTGGGGTGATGGGGATCTGTGTATGGGGTGGGAAGGTAAATCCTGAGTTACCCAGAGCTGGGCAGGAAGGGGAAAGATCCCCAGACACTCCTGGGCTGTCCTGCCTAGACCTTGAAGAGCAGCAGGGTACGGGCTCTGACCTTGCCCCTCCTTCTGCTGTTTTTAGGTTTTCATGGTGCGGCACAAAGGCAAATTTGACCACTGGATCGGCCTCCGGCAGGACCCTGTGAGGTCCTGGAAATGGGCTGATGGCACCAAATTCAACAACATGTAAGTCTTCTTTCTTTCTTTCTCTGAATCAGTGTTGTGAACAAAGACAGAGCCTGTATGTTCTGTATCTGTGTCGTTGAGCTCCAGCTGTCAGCCCAGGCAGCAACAGGTGATGTAAGCAACAGCATCTACATGGACACCCATGGGCAGATTAATTCATGGGATTATGGGCTCTTGACCAGGGACCCACACACTTGGGGGGGGACGGACTCCACCATGCAGCACTGGGGGGGAATAAAGATGTTCTGTGCTGGAGGCTGGCCTCAGCATTCCTCTTGCACCCCAGCCCCAACTCTGGCCCACCTCCAAGGGCAGTGTAGGCCAGCCCATGGTCTGGGCTTTCCTTTCCTCCCTTGCCCCTGGGTTTGTCAGTCCATCCACAGAGATGGAGCCGGCTGCTGTGCACTACAGCACAGCCTCGGGTGTGGCCCAGCCACACTGGAAGTTGCTACAAGTGTGTTGGTTGGCCCCTCTGTTCTGGGAGGCTGAGCAGCATGAGTAGGTGCAAGCTCCTCCCCCCCCCCCCCCAGCACTGGCCATCTTGCAGGGAGGGGTAGACTGGAGGGGGGGAGGCAGCCTTGGGTGAGGGTGGGTGGGGATGCAGGCAGGGCCCAGAGGCCTGTAATCCACTGCTGTGGACACTGCATTGACCTAACTACATCTTTCTAAGCCAGGGCTCAACAAAATTGGTTCCCAGTTTGGTGTCAGCAGTTTTATTTTTGATCACCACAAGGCGGTCCTCTGCTGCATTTTGGCTGCAGAGCTAGGAGCCTGGCTACAAATCCCAATCCAGAGATTTATTTCCCAAACAGCCACCCTACACACCTCCTACACCCCCCGCCCCGAATTTCCCAACAGGCCCCTAGTTGTCAGCTAGTAACCAGTGTTATACCAATTTAGGGAACACCCCCAACAACCCCCAAAGCCACCCTAATTTCAAGTGCTAGAGAGAATACTGTCCCAGTCTCCATGGTGACCTAGCCTCAGGGTTTTGTCAAGCTCTGACCTCAGCAGTACGTATCTTGTAGATGTGGAGTTAAGTTGGTGTAGTGGGTTGCTTTCACTGGTGTGAGCTACATTTAATGTGGGTGTCACTTATAAAGTTTGGTCAACATAAGCTGCCTTATGTTGACCTAACTCTGCAGTGCAGACCAAGTTTAAATGAACTGTTAATCACTCAAGAAGGAACTTGGAGTCATTATGGAGAGTTCTCTGAAAACATTCACTCAGTGTGCAGCAGCAATTGAAAAAGCCAACCAAATGTTAGGAAATATTAAGAAAGGGATAGAATGATCAGACAGAAAATGGCATACTGCCACTATGTAAACTCATGGTACACCCACAACTCAAAGTGTGTCATTCTGGTTCACTGCTTCAAAAAAGAGGTATTAGAATTGGGAAAAAAGGTGCAGAGAAGTGCAATGAAAATGAAGGAGTGTGGATCAGATCTATAGCTATAAAATCCTAACTGGTGTGGAGGAAGTGTAGAGAGAAATGTTATTACACAAGAGCTAGGGGGTCACCCTGTGAAATTAAGAGGCAGCAGCTTTAAACAAACAAACAGAAGCCTGGCTTCACACAGTGCACAGTTCCTAGAGGATGTTGTGGAGGTCAGAAGTGTAACTGGGGTCAAACAAGGATTAGCGAGGTTCATGGAAGACAGATGGGTCAGTTCCTACTAGCCAAGTGTTTAGGGACACAACCCCCGTGCTCTGTGCATCCCTAAACCTCTGCATGCTGGAAGCTGGGACTGGACAACAGGGGAAGAATTGCTTGATAATTGTCCTGCTCTGTTCTGTTCATTTTCTCTGAAAAATCTGGCTCTGGCCAGTGTTGGAGGACAGGACACTGGGGAGATAGACCATTGGTCTGACCCACTGTGGCTATTCCGAGGTGTTTTACAGCTGAATGGCATTTTACATAAAGCTCTTTGTGGTGGGTGAGAAGCTGGGAAATGGGCCCAGAGCAGGTTCAGGAAGCTGGTCAGAGATGACCCGTTTAGTTCCAGTAACACACTATCGCGTGGTTCAGCAGAGCTGCCATAATGTGAGTGGTGGCTTGGTTTTGTGAGAGCATCATGGGGCATCTCTTAGCAAACCTGCTTGGGGTGTGTCTGTGCTGGGCCTCCCAGCTGGGCAGACAGGCACACAGCACAGTGTGGCTGTGCGCGCAGGTGCCAGCTTGGGCAGCCAGACCTGCCTGAGCCTGTGGGTCAAAGAGCAAGCAGCAAGCTCCAGCTACTGCCACATCTACGCTGCTACTTCTGCCAGTAGTTCAAACTAAGCTAGCAGGGCCAGTCTCCTCAGGCTGGGGGACATGCATCCTACATCCTGCAGACGTAGTGCTGACAGCCTGAATGCTCACTGTATGTCAGCACTGCATAAACCACCACAGCAGCAGGCCTCAGAGCTGGGCCTACAAGCTCGGTTTCTGCTACAATGCTAAAAATAGCTGTGTGCGCTACTGGGCTCTGAAACCTGCCTTCCCTCCCCAGAGAATAACTAGCCCAGTGATGCCAGCCTGAGTGTGCTGAGAGCCTGAGAGAGTAGCACTGAGAGAGGAATGGCTCCTGTCATCTCAGGGGTGTTAACCTGGAGCTTGCTGCTCTGGGGCACAGCCCAGCAGATGGTTCTGGATCGTTGCCTATCAGACTGTGCTGGGGCGATGTTGGTCAGGAGCCCCCCACTGCTACTACTCAGGTGGGTGGGGTCTGTGTTTTCCCTTCCCTGGGACAGATCCCATCCTACCTGGAGCCAGAGTCAGGTGATCTGGGTCTGGGGAGATCCCAGCCTGCCCACAGAGAGGTGCTGGGCCTCCTCCCAGTGCATCATGTGGCTATTGAATAGTCAGGAGCAGGAACTGGGAGGCAGGATTTGTCTATGGCTCTGGATTGTCTGGATCCCATCCAGTTCCCAGGTCTGACATGCTGGCCTCCATCTCTCAAGGGAAGTGCTGTGTGACTGGCTGGGGTCACACCATGCTCCCTGGGCTGTGTGGCCATCTCTGCGCTGCTGGCATTTCCCTCCAGCCCTCCCCCACCCAGTCTGACCTGACAGCTGGTGTCACCTGCCCAGGTGTCCTGCCCAGCTCTTCTGTGTGGAGGTACTGATGCTCCTCACCTAGCACCTCCCCTTTGGGTGGGTTGGGCCTGCAGGGACCCCTCCAAATTCAGCTCGATGAGTGGAGGCAGGGAATGGGATTAAGTATCCACCCAGCATACAAGCTCCATGGATCCCAGTTGCCCTTAAAACTTGTCTGGGCCCTGCTGCCCCATTGCCCCTGTCTGCTG
>VOCP01050180.1:0-10474 GCA_007922195.1 Podocnemis expansa
CTTGTTTCGAAACAACTGTGCATCGTGTGAACATGTTTTTTTTGTTTCGAAACAACGAGGTTGTTTCGAAACAAAAGTGCTGTGTGAACACAGCCTAAGAGCCCATTACCAAATATTTGTAGGTACTTTCAAATCACCCCTTAACCGTCTTTTTGTTAAGGGTATGTCCATATTGATGGCGGCAAATTCACTGCTGTCAGTTTAGGTTTCCAGGAGCAGATTGCAGTGAGTATGAACTGGCCGCGCTGCTCCCAGAAGCTGATCCTGGAAGTCCTGGAGGTCCGGGGGCACAGGGGAAAGCTGACCGCAAGCAATTTGCAGTTGACTTTCCCCTAATGTGTAATGGTGGCTTACAAAGTCGCTGCTGTTTATGCAAGGAATTTTACGTTCCTTGTGTAAACGGCAGTTGACTGTTGCCAAAAAATCCCTCAGTGTAGACTAGGGCTTAGATAGATTGAGCTCTTTGAGTCTATTGTAAGGCAGGTTTTCTAATCCTGTGATCATTTTCGTGGCTCTTTACTCAGACTTTTTACCAATTTATCACCATTCAAACTGTGGACACCAAAACTGGACACAGTGGTCTCATAGCTGTTGCATCAGTGCTAAATACAGAGGTAAAGTACCCTCTCTAATACTTGAGATTCCCCTATTTATGCATCCAAGGCTATGTCTACATCTAAAAGCTTAGTTTGGACTTGCGTAGTCCAAACTAAGCAGTGCTCAGTTAATTTGAACTAACCACAGCTTTTCAGTTTGACCTAACTTTTTAGTTTGAACTAAAAAAGTGTAGCTAGTTTGAACTAAAAGTTAGTTTGAACTAAAAACGTGGTTAGTTTGAACTAACCACTTAGTTCAAATTTACTTAGTTCGAACTAGCATGGCTACATCGCTTTTCTTAGTTTGAACTAAAAAAATTTTCTTAAAAAATTTATATAATTTTATTATTTTTTTTAGTTCGAAGTAGGCAAAGCCTAGTGTGGACAGGGACCAAATTAGTCTGCATTAAGCCTCCTTAATCTGGACAAATTTGCTAGCATAAACATAGTCCAAGGGTTGCCTTATCAGCCTTTTTGACCACAGCATATTACTGGGAACTCATCTGACACTACCCTCAAATCTTTGTCTCTGCTTCCCAGGACAGTCTGTCATTCAGTAAGTATGGACTACATTCTTTGTTTCCAGATGTATACATTAACAGTCAAATTTATTCAAATACGTATTGTTTGCTTGCACCCAGGATACCAAGCAATCTTGATTGTTCTGTATCAGTGGACTGTCCTCTTTGTTTTTATCATTCCCCCAACTTATGTGTCAAGTGCAAACTTTATCACTGATGATTTTATGTTTTCTTCCACATTATTTATGTATATAAAAAATAGAGCTTAAAGAGTGTAGGGCCAAGAACCCATCCCTGAAGGACTGTAGTGGAAATACACACTCTCTGATGATTCCCTGTTTACAGTTATGGCTTGATGCCTATCAGCTAGTTATTTTTTAATCAATTTAATGTGCTTCTTGTTAATATCATATAGTTTTATTAATCAAAATTTATACAGTACCAAGTAAAAGGCCTTGTAGAAGTCTAAGTATGTTAGGTCAACATTACTACCTTTAGTAGCCAAACTTGTAATACCATCAAAAAAGACCTCAAGTTAATTTGACAGGCTCTCTTTACCAGTAATCCATGTTGAATGGCATTAATTTTATTACCCTCCTTTAATTATTTATTAATTGAGTCCCAAATCAGTCACACCATTATCTTGCCTGGGATCGATGCCAGACTGATAAGCCTCTGCTTACCCAAGTTATCCTGTTTACCATTGTTAAATATTGGCAAAACATCATTTTTCTTCCAATCTTCTGGAATTTCCCCAGTTCATACTTCAGAATTCAAGAAAATCTTCTCAGCCAGAAATTTAAAAACTTTCCTGACGGACGAAAAAGTTCTGTTGATTTTTCCCATGTTGCTTTCATGGGAGGTGCTCCCATGGAGGACACGTTACAATATACAACAAGGGAGGAGTTTTGTTTGTGGCATATATCTTCCAGCTTGACCACATACAAGTGATGCATACAACAAAAGCTTTGGCTACCTTCATCACTTAGAAGGAGGAAGCTGGCTTAGGAAGCCATCTGCTCTGCTAGACTTTTCTCCTTTTACTTAGTTCCATTTAATTTATTTGCATGTAGAAACTCCATCAGCAGAGCCAAAATCACGCCTTGGATATAGCAGAAGAGAATGGAACAGGGCATGGTGGGATGTGTCATGCAATATTATCCAATGTCTGACTGATTGTGAAACTGGGGGATAGTCCCCTAGCCTTTTTTCTCAGTGTTCCCTGACACTGTTACACAGCAAAAGGCATTGCCCTTAGTTTCAAAGGGAGTGAGGAAATTTCTGGCTCAGAGATAGTAAGTGACTTGATCCGGTACCTACAGCAATTCAGAGTCAGAGACATCGGTAGATTAGTCCCAGAGACAAATCTACAGGGAATGTAAATTACTATGATTTATACCTTTTTCCCATCCCCTCAATAAGAAAATGGCACTATTTTAGACTCTGTTCAGTCTCTTCTTTAGAGTCATATTCATGTACCAATGAATAACCTCCACCCCCTCCTCGTGTCTGCTGCAGTTACATTCCATGAGAGGGAAATACCGTACAATAATACTTTGACTTCAGAAAGTAATTACAGTGTGGTGTACCCATATTGGTTCCAAATATTAGTAAGACAGTTAAGTGAGAGAATATCTTTTATTGAGCTTCTGCTGGTGAAAGAAACAAGCTTTCAAGCTTACACAGGACCTGAAGAAGAGCACAGCATAGCTGAAAAGCTTCTCATATTCACAGACAGAAGCTGATCCAAAAAAAAGATATATTTCTAGTTTTGAATAGGGAAATAACTGAAATGTACACCTCTTTTCAAAAAAGAGAGATACGGTTTATGACAGGCTTGTCCCACCTGCGGCCTGGGGGCCAGAATCTGGCCCACCAAGGGCTCTTATCCAGCCCGCGGAGCCATTGCACACACCCTCTCTTGCCAACCCTGCCACTTTCCTCCTTCCTTGACATGCCATGCTCCTTTCCCTGCCCTTTCCCTCTCTTACCACCCCTTCCCTACCCTGCACGCTCCTCCTTCCCTGCCACACTCCTCTGCAAGCTACACACCCATTGGCCTCTTTTGCCTCCCCTGCCACCACATTCTTGCCCTCCCCCCCAGCCCTGCTCCCTTCACTCTCCCCTACCATCCCACATGGCCACTCCTGCCATATCACCTCTTTTCTTCCTTGCCAGCATTGCTTTTACAGAACTTTTACAGATTTACATAACCAAAATGAATTTGTAAACTGGTGCTTATTTTTTACTTTAAATTTTATTAATAATAAGATGAATTTCTATGCCTTATCTAGCCAAAATTTGCTCACCACCTCCTGAGTGAGAAAAGAATTGCAATGTGGCTCCTCATCCAAAAAGGCTGGACACCCCTGATTTATAATCAGAAATTGACCATTAAGCTCACCTGAAAGAATGACCTCGACATGAGCTCCTGTGAAGAGTATGTACTATGTCTGTGTAAGGCCTGCTTAGAAGCCGTACCTAACAGCTTCGGGGGGGGGGGGGGCAACTAATCTGCATGGATCCTGTATGAGCATAAGCACAAAGAGCACAATTAGGTATTAGCATAGTGGATGCAGGACATAGTGGGTAATGGTATTTGGGGTTAATCTGATCACAAATCTGTCAATATCTGTAAGTCTACTGAAGGGAAATATGAAATACTGTCTTTTGTGAATTTTCTACTCTCTGATTGTTTCAAATTTGTTTGGGTTAGTTAAATGGTAAAAGCTACCCTTAGCATAAAAGAGACTTGTAAGAGAGGCCACTGGCTATTTCAGCCTGGAAAAGTTTAAGACAGTGAAGTATAGTTTTGTATAGCTCTTTCTGAAGCAGTGTTTGAGACATTTTGTCTCACCCTATGGTTACACTGTCAAATGATAGATCTGGCTGGGCTTCTTTGAAGCCTTCTTTGTTATTTTAATGAAAGTATCTGTTTGCAGCTAGTTGAGGTTTAAGTACTGAAATCATGGAGAGAGGTAAACTCTTTATCTCTCTGAGCTGAAATTGCAAAAGAGAAGCAGCAGATGGAATGGCTGGTGGATGGTAAGAGTGGCCAGTGGTGAGCTGGGTGGTGTGAGTGACCAGTAGGCAGAGCCAGAGGCAAGCTGGGTGGTGCAAGTGACCAGTGGGTGGAGCCACGAGGCAGTGCTAATGGATGGAGCGACCAGTGCTTGGTGCCGGCAGACAGCTGGCATGAGAGACATTCCCTATGTACCCTAGGATTTGTTGGGCACCTGTTTTGCACTGATTCTCCAGATCAGTACCAGTTTTGCTATTGAGTTCACATGTCCTGTTATGCTCTGTGGGATCATGTTGGGAACCTGTTTTGCACTGATCCTCCAGATCAGTGCTGATTTTTGTTATTGAGCCTTTTACATTCTGTTTTTATTACCATTTTATTACTAGTTCTGTATACTACACTCAGGCTCGTGCTTGTGAGTGGGGAAGCATCACCCTTTCTGGTGCCCAGGGAATAGCGCATGATTTCCCAGGAGACTGGGTGGGGGCTCAAGCTGGTTGGTGCTGTAACACTATTTGGAAACCCCTAGATATAGAACCCAGCCCTTGTTCTACCAACTCACCCTGGCAGAAGAGTTACATCTGTATCTTTGTCACTCATTCAAAGCGTGACTAAACGATACATTGGTGGCAAGGGAACCATAGAAGGTTCAGAGGGTAAATTCCGATGAACATCTAATCATTCTACTCAGTTACAAAGTTCAACAGATTTCCAGTGCCAGGCTCTTGGCAGATGGAGCATCGCATGAAAACAGTTTTTAGGTACTTCAGGTTTGTATCCCAGATAACAGCAGGAGGCTCCAAGGAGGGCAGAAACTGGGGCAGGGGGGGAATAAAACCAAAAAGGGCCCAGTCAGGTTAACAGCCATATTATTTAAAATTATATTCCTTACTGCTATGGTGTTACTAATAAAAACTTAGGTCCCCATCCTGAAATGAGCTACATAAAGGCAGATCTTTGCTCCTGTAAGGAACACAGTGCAGAGATGGGTCCTGAGATTGTTAAATCAGAGATTTATTTTAGACATAATAGTTATTATGTTCTGTGTACTTTCCCACTGCAGAGAAGGACACTGAAGAATTTACAATCTAAAAATCTAATTTATTGTTCAGCTGTTTGTCTTTATCTAGAAAGTCTCTGCTCTTAGAGAATGGAAGTTGGCTAGTCAGTTTCACATTGGTTTATGGTCAGCATCCTACCACGGCACTGTCTGGATTGCTGACACTTAGGGGGATAGTTAGATCCAAACCCAGATGGTTTCTTCTGGGGCCTCCACTAGCTGCCAACAGGCTTTGACCAGATATTTTTGAATTCTGGATTCAAGAGGCCCATTGTGTTTAGTAGTAGTGTGGGCCCTGCTAACATGAGCCCAGTGATGGGAGTGCAGACAGCCTGAGAAGAACTGGTTCAGAATTTTTTGACAAAGTAGGCTGCCTTTTTTTTGGTCAGAAAAATGCCAATTTTGTAAAAACCAAGGCCATTCACAAGAATATGTGAGTTTGACGAAAACTCTGTTGGGAAAGGGTTATTTTCTCTGAAATGGAATTTCTGGTTTAAACCAGCAAGACCCCTCCATTCCTGAAGAAAAGTGTTGGTTAGAGCACTTATCTGGGACATGACAGACACTGGTTTGAATCACTGCTCTGGAGCAGGAGCTTGAATTTAGGTCTTCCAGTTGAGTCCTTTAATGACAGGACTAGAGAGGCAGTATTGCTCATGCTCTGACTCTGTGACTATTTATTCAGACAAAGTGCAGCACCTATACAGTAAGAAACAGAGACTGACTCTGCAGCCTCATTATGATGCTTGCCTGGAGTGTGAAAGAGCCGTACTTTATTCTCTGCTCTGAATCAGGCAGAATGGGGACTTCAGGTTTGCTCTTCCACATCCATAGTGAGTGTTCTAAATACCTGATTCTCTGGATGGCTACATTCACACAGAGGGGGTTATTTCGATACAAGTTGTTTCAAAACAACTTGTATCAAAATAAGGCATTATTTTGAAATAAGTTAATTCTAATTAAGAAAATGTTAATTCGAATTAAGGAAAAAAGCTCGAAGCAAAATAGCATGTTCGGACAACAGTTATTTCGAAACGCGTCACTGTTGTTTCGAAATAACGTGTTCTGACAGGATTGTTTCGAAACAACGTTGTTTCATCACCAAATGGGGTTTAAGTTGTTTTGAAACAACACCGTTGTTTCGAAACAACGGTACATCGTGTGAACATGGCATTTCTTATTTCGAAACAACCTCTGTTGTTTCAAAATAAGACTGCTGTGTGAACACACCTGATGTGTAGGCTTTTTGTTTCTTAATCAGAAAAGCTTTGAAAGGTACCAGTTTCATCTCAGTGTTGACTGTGACATATATCCATGTTCTCAAAAAAGAGTCGAAAGGCAGGAAAGTCATCATTCACCCAGCTCTAGTCCTTAGTGCTAATCCTGTCTCTGTCACTGACTCACTGTGTGGTCTTGGCCAAGTTACCTCCCCTTTCTGTCTCATGTTTTTAATCTGTCAGATAAGGTTGTTAAGTCACTTACTTCCCAAGGGTGCTGTGTGCTTTAATTGTCTCTTATGTGTACAGGGCTTTGAACATTGAGAGCCAGATTCTCAGCGAGTGTCAATTAGCACAGCCTCATTGAAATCAGTAGAGCTATTCTTATTTTCACCAGCTGAAAACTGGCCCATCAGCTTCTATCAGATTGTCCAGCAGTATCAACAGGTTGTATGAGAAATGAGATTGAAGCTCTTGCCTTGCAACTGGTGATTGCATTCAAGAAAACGGTGCATCACAGTACTGCACCATGCACTGGTCTGCTCAGCACTGATTTGCTCCTTTGCCAGATTAATGGCTACTTTCAAGCAATCACTTGTTTGCTAATTGCTTAGCAAGGGGCTCCCTGCAAAATGCTTCCCTTTAGCACGTGATTTGCCAGCATGGTCATGGATTGAGGAATCATTCATTGACAGATAATCACACACCACTGAAGAGGGCAAGAGGGAGCTTTATGGGGCAAACAAATTTCCATTAGTGTGCCCATAAAGGAAACCAGGGGAGGATTACCACACGGGCCTATGGGGCCTCTGCCCAGGGGCTCATCATGATGTGAGGACCCTCCACCCTGCCACTGCTGGGGTGGGGTTGGCTAGGCCAGAGGCTGGGCTCCATGCTCCTACCCTGCCCCAAGGACGGCTGTTTTGCCCTCTGGGGGTGGGGTGGGACAGGCCGGCACAACGGGTTGCTTTGGTATCAGGGTGGAGCCAGCTGGCATGCAGTACGGCCTCTGGTTTGGCCTTCAGGCCACACCCGAAGCCATCCTGAATGCACCTGTTGGCCCCACCACTCCCAAAGGCCAAGCAGCCGGGGCAGGGCCAGCCTCTGGCCACAGAGCCGACAGAGGGCCAGGGCCCTAGGCTGGAGGGTGGCCACAGCCCCAGGTGTGGGGGGATGGCTCACTGGTGAGGGAGATGCAGAGGCCCTGTGGCCCCTAATGCGCCTCTGAAGGAAACATTCATGCTTTGTTCTGACAAGATAGTCTGAGATTCCTGAGAAAACAGCCCAGTGTTTAGCTTGTGTGATCTGCAGTAGGGGATAGGAGCACCTTGTGGAGAGACATACTCCGGCCAATAAATCGGTGCATTCCAAAGGGAAGGGTGGAAAGGCTGTTCAGAGGGACTTTGGTAAGCCAGAGGAATAGTTAGTCTCTGGTAGGAATGATTTCACAGTACCCAGAGAGAGGAGGTGACTCCATCGCAGACTGGAAAATCACCCAAACTCCCCCTCAAACTGGTGGGAATTTAAAAAGAGCTCACTTCAGCCCTGCCAGAACATTATTTGCAATATGTGTTAACTGACTCAATAATTCAACCCAATGGATTTTGTTGTCGTCGGTTTTTGGTAGTTTACAATGCATGCCATGAAAACTGCCAAGAATTCATTTCAGCAGAGAGCTGATAACAGCTTAGACAAGCTCTGAAAGTTGAGAATAACCCTTTCTTCAGAGCTTTGATGGTAAAGAGGAGGCTCGTCTCTGTGACTTTATTATTAAAGTGGAATGCTTTCCCTCCCTCTCAGTCACAGACGGAGCAGCATACATTGAGCAATTTAGAGAAATCTCTATGACCTTCAGCAACTTAATCATCTGCCAGTGTGCTTCTAATAGTGTGTTAATAGTTAAGTTCTTCTGAATGTCATAAAACCCTCTGTAACTGGAGGCTATGATAAACTGCTGATCAATGCATCAAGTGAGTCAATCCAAAAGTAATATGTCTACATAATGAGAATCATAAAAACTATGAGAGCCAGAAGGCAACATGAATAAGAATGCTGTGTAATTACTGTGGGAATGCCTTCTGCATTTGTCACATACAGGGGCCTTCCTTTCTAAAACACAGTCCCATCTAGGGTTCAGTCCTGCAGGTCTCACTCACAGACACTCCCCTATTAGTCCATGGGAGGTTTGACAGAGGAAATGAGGAGCTGAGAGCCCAGGGATGTGGGAGCAGCCATGCTCCTGACAGGCAGGGCCACGCTTAGCGATTGCCCCTGGCCTCACGGTCCTATGGGCCCCGCACTGTCCTGCTGTAAGCAAGGCAGCGTGGGGCCTGCACCACCGCCCCCCATGGCTGTGCTGCCTCCCGCCCCCTTCCTGCTGCCTTCGGCTCCATGCCAAAGGCAGCGAGGAACTAGCGGGGTAGTAGCGTGGAACCGACTTTTGCTCTGGGCCAGCTCGCCCTGCCCCTCAGGCTGGGGAACGGTCAGCCCAGGGTTGGAGCAGGCCAGCCTAGGGGTCAAGTTCTTCTCTCCCACGCCTCCCCTGGGCGGCTGTTCTGCCCTAGGGACGAGGTGGGCCGGCCTAGGGGCGGGGAGGGCCAGCCCAGAGCTGGGGCCGGAGAGCAGAACCCAGCCCCTGGACCAGCCGGCTCCTCCCTTGGCTCAGGGGAGGGGTGGGAGTGCAGAGCCAGCCTCTGGGCTGGCCCGTCCCCCCAACAAGGGGGGCAACCAAGCGGACCCCCTCAGGCCTACTTCCCGGGGCTCTGCATGCCCCTAGGGACAGCCCTGCTGACAGGGAGTGGGGAGCTAAGCACATCAGGGCGGTACCTGGGCTCCCAGTACAGAGACTCCCAGCCCTCCACACTGCCCCTCTTAAGTCAGTGGAAACATTCCTGGTGAGCATGTACATCACCGACGGAAGAAGGGTGATGTGGATATGAACCACCATAGTAATTACTGGAGAGGCTGTTAGTCAACCAAACAGTCAACATAAGTGTTCAGTGTAGACCTGCCCTGAGAATGGGCTACAGAATTTGCTCCAGGGATGTGACTGTTCCTCCCTAAGGAGCCTTATTGTAAACACAAAGCAAAATGGAACAGTGCCGATGATTCCTTTCCAACAACTATCTGCCAGAGGCCATAACAACTACTTTTGCAGAGGCTCAGGAGCCAAAAGGAATAAAGCCCAGTGGTTTCTTTTTTTCTTTTTTTTTTTCTTCACCATGAGCTAGGAACAGTTAATTGAATCATGCCATTGTAAGGAAGGTAGGCTAGAGCAGCAGTTCTTAACCACTGTGTCAGAACACATTATTGTGTCACCACACTGCAAAAAGTGTGTCACAGAAAGACAGGGAGATGGTTGGATTCAGCCTCGGGGTGCTGAGTTGGTGTGCCCTGCAGGATCACAATGTGCCACCAAGTACGTCATCATGATCCACAAAAGGTTGAGAACCACTGGGTGAGATAGCTCACTAGAGTTTTCAGGTTCCAAAGGGGCAGCCCGAGCATGCTAGTTTAGTTTAGCAAAACAAACAAGGAGTCCTGTAGCACTTAAAGACTGCTCTGGGACAGGGTATCTGAGACAGCATGATGCACAAGTATAGATCAGAGGAGCTCCCAGCCATGACAGAGGGAGAAGGATTATGAATCACTAAATGTCCCACTGTGAGGAAAAGAAATAGAATAGATAAATAACTGGAGACCTGCGCAGGATCCCCAGATGTGCAGGGAAAGGAAGGCTCCCTTCAGACCAAAGCAGATCCTGCAGCAGAAGATGCATTGTGATGCAGAAAGGTGAAGGGAGTGCATTCTTGATGAACCAAATGGCTGACTGGATCTTCAGGTCAATTTCCAAAGGGATAGCCCTGTTACTCTAGTCCAGAAACAAAACCAAAAACCAAAAACCAAAAACCACCAAGGAGTCGTGTGGCACTTAAAGATTTTCTCCCATGAAACCTCATGCGAAAAATAAATCTGTTAGTCTTTAAGTGCCAAATGACTCCTTGGCTATGTCTACACACAGTTTTGTTATTTCGAAAGAAGCTATTTCGAAATAACTT
>VOCP01050391.1:0-10527 GCA_007922195.1 Podocnemis expansa
ATGGCCCATCAAGGGAAATCCCAGTTGAAGTAGGCCTAGGAGGAAGCCTGTTCAGCCAGTCACCAAGCTGACCATGTGATTCCATTTTGGTTTGGCAAAGACCCTGAAAGCATGAGGAGGGCCAAAGGGTGATAAAAGCCTGGAGCTCCATCTCCATCTTGTCTTTAGTCTGCAATCAGTAGCACTCTCTCTAACTATTCTTCTAAGGCAGAACAAACAACTGAGACATACCCAGGTGCTGGGTGCATAGCAGAGGAATTGGAGTACCCTGCAAACTGCGCATTCTTCAAGGATTTGCTTTCTAGGGACTCTAAATCAGTTGTATGTATGTGATTCACTTTGACACTTCAACATCTCTTATATTTTGTTTTTCTTTCCTTATTAAACCTGTAGTGGTAGTTACTAAAGGGTTGGCTGGCAGCATTGTATTTTGGGTAAGATTGAAGCCCATATTGCTCTGAGTGATGTGGCTGACCCTTTGGGGTCAGGAGAATCTATTTCTTAAAGAGACCCAGGGGCGGGTGGGAGGATGACGACCAGAGAAGCTGATGTGCAGCAAAGGGGGCTGTTTCTATTTTTTTGTTATTGACTGGGAGATTGGTTTAAGTACCACCTGTCAGTGGTTTGGGCGGGGGGGGGGGGGGTTGGCTACTGGTTTTGCAGCTTGGCCTGATTTTGGCACATTCAGAAGGTTATCCAAGGGGGCCCAGGCCACACCCCTTGACCCCAGCCAGCTTTGGGTTGATTTGTGCCACTGCTCAGGGCCAGGGACTTAAACCTCCAGCTCCAAGGCATGAGATATCTACTGGCTAATGGGCCGGGCAAAGGTGGCTCCTTCTCTGTGGTGTTAGTAGGGCAGCTTCTTACAGCTCCAGAGCGGACACAGGTGGTGCTGGAGACTGGACTGGATGGTTAGATCCATTCTGGTAGCTCTTATGGCCCTGACCTGTGCTATTGGTGCTGTGAATAGACCAGGATAGGCCACTGTGGGTCAGCTAAACACACTGGCAGTGCAAAGGGCTGTGGGAGGTTGGACTGTGTGGCTGGATACCTCATGTGGGATTCCTTTTGTTCTTGTCCTAAATCAGGGGCTCCAGAGCGGGAAGCATGTGATAGTATTGCTTGAGCTACAGCACTCTAGGTGGGGTGGTCTGTCAGGGTACTGCAAAGAAAATCCTGCAGCTGGTCAGTGCCTGCCGACTCTGGCTGCTGGAACTCAGGCTGTGAGACCTTTTAATAGTAATGTAGAATGGTGGTTCTGAACCCCTGTGTCAGGACACATTGCTGTGTCATCACACAATGGGAAGCGTGTCACAAAGAGCCGGGGCAATGGCTGGATTTGATTTGTGGGGGAGTGTGCTGGTTTGTCCTGTAGGGTCATGATATGCTGCCAAGAGTGCTGCGACCCACAGAAGATTGAGAACCACTGGTTTAGGCATAGGGACTTGGGCTGGACCCAGAGCTCTTGGACCCTTCTCTGTGTTGTTCACATGCTTCTTTCTTTCACCAACAAGCAGTTCATCCAATAATAGAGATTCTCCCCACCTTGAGTCCAGGATCCTGAGACCTAGAAGCCTACAATTTTACTGTCTTAATGCCTGCCTCAATCAGAGAGTGAACCAGGAATAAGAGTGGCTGGAAAACAAAGACCAACCAGGCCTCACCTCGCCCTCCAGTTCAGCTCCAGCAAATTCCTTTTTCTGTGGGGGCGTAGCCCTGTGTCCTGCTCTAGGCATTGCATTGCATCAACTGGGGTTACAGTGCTGCTCAGGTTTCGTTCACCCAGCACTCCACCCTGGTGACTGTGCGTCAGGTGATGCTTCAAATAGACTTGGCACTGCAACCTGCTGCTCCAAGTCACAGCACCAGCATTTACATTTGGCCTGCTTGCCCCATCATCAAACACTGTCAGGAGGGCAAAGCCTCAGTGCACTAGGTTACATCCTCCAGAGCAAGAGGCCAGGTCCCAGGAGCAGCTGGAGCCTTCACCGTGGAGTGGGGTGAGACACAGATAAAATATTGCAGACATCTGTTCACCTCCAAGTTGACCCCAATACCAGTGTTCCCCAACCCAGGGTGCCATGGCACACAGGGATGCCGTGAGATCTGAGCAGGCGTAACAAAATTTAAAAAACAAACAAACAAACAAACAAAAAAAAACCTCAAATAGCTCTAGATTGGCTCATTAGCTCTTGAATATTCATGAATTCATTTGGAAACTATATGGTGGTGTGCCTCAACTTAATTGAAGGTAGCAAGGTGTGCCACAGCATAGAATATGTTGGGAACCACTGCCCTATACATCTGTATCATCGAAAACAGCTATTCCTCTCCCAGTGTCTAACCTTTGCTATGTCCTTTTCGATGCCAGTGACATTTGAGTATGTAGCTATGTTTTTCTCTGCAGCAGAGTGACTGCTGCTGGCTGAGGAGCAAAAGCAACATTCCAGACATGTCATGTGGGGGAAAATTACCAGACTGTGGTGTCATTACATGTGGAGCTGTTTCCCTGAGATCTGGGTGCTAGAGCATTGGGGGATGCACAGAGACACAGTAATTGGAATAGACCATGGAGCTGGGTGGTTGGATTAAGGGTTGGCAGAAGGTATGCTTGGGTATGGATGGATAGAGGTGTGTTTAATGGGGCATAACAGCCCTTTTATGGGGAGACAGAGTGGGTGAGGTAATATCATTTATTGGACCAGCCACATTTTCTTGGCAAGAGAGAACCACACAGAGGTCTTCTTTAGGCCAGGGAAGGCAAGCTTATATTCAACCACAGAAACGGGTCCTTTAAAAGATATTCCCCTCATCTTCTTTTCTCCTTAGTATCCTGGGACCAATATTGCTACAACATCCCTGAACCCCTTCAAGGGGAGACACTTCTACCCAGAGTCAACAGGGCTCCCCACTGTAATGCAAGCGAATTCTAGCACTTCTAGTTCTCCTGAAAGATCACATGTGCAGAAATGGTCATGTGTGCTGCAGGCCTTCAGTATGAAAGATCAGCCAACACCACAGTTTATGCGGGCTCTGGGACTCTCTCCCCAAATATCCACACAGCACTTTTATCCTCCCAGGTCCCGAGTCATCTGATCAACTCCAACGCTGGGTGTTTAATTGCTGGGCAGACATACCCGGGAGGTGGAAAGGGGAAGGAGGATGAAAGGACTGAGCCATAGTAGAGTTACAGTTGTAGGCCAAGGAGACCAATCCATCACATGCCACATCTGTCCCCTCCCTGCTTTAAGACACTGCATTCCCCTCGAGTTCTGCCTTTCCACACCCAGTCCCTCAGTGCCCCTAGTCAGTTTTAAAGTGTTACCTGAACAGCTGCTATAGACCTTCTGGAGGGCAATGTCAAGATGTGGTAAATATTGTGTGTTTGTGTTTATATGTTATAGTGTGTTGTGAAGTTTTATGTTGTCTCTAACCTTCTCCCACAATACAAAAAGGGTATCCTAGCGTCAGGTTTGTCCTGGTAGAGCCCTCCGAGTCCATGCTCTAAAGTCTTGGGCAGTGCATTTGCCTTTCGCACATGGATTGTGAAATTCCTTTGCTGTCCTAGATTTAAGTTAAGCTTTCCAGGAATATGCTCAGCAATCATGAACTATATTATCCAAGGTTGGGGTAAAAGGTTTGCTTTGGGTCTGAGTACCGGGATAGGAATAGGTATTGTTAGTGTTATCATATTATATTTCCTGTTTATTAGATTATTAATCTGTACTTGGAAAATGTTGCAACGCTTGAGAGAATTAGAATTATCCTAATCGTTAGATTTGCAGCACTTAACCGATTCCTTTTTCACTTAATTGAGAAGAGCTGTTGAATTAAAGCTCCACATTTATAGTTAAAACACTCCACCTAGTGGCCTCTTTCTATAATTACAATAAAAGTTACATACATAGTGATTAAACCTAAAAGGCAGTTTGGTCTCTTGACTCTCCATCAGGGGGCACTCTTGCATTCACTGGGGAATTTGCCCCGCACCTCACTCGATCTTAACACCCTGCTCCACTCTGGCCTCTACCACTGGCATGCTGCAGAGCTGAGATAGGAGGCTGGAAGGTCTCGGGGAAGCAGGCTGTAAAGCCATGCATGCTGCTATAGCTCCAGAGTCATTGCCTTCCTCCCTGCCCCTTCCAGTGGGCACAGAACCCACCCTTGGATGGGCATTTCTCCAGGTCACTGCTCAGCCATCCAAAAGCTCTGCTCTTGGGAGCCGCTTGTCCCTGACAAATTCCCCAGAGCCACAAAGTGCATCAGGAACAGGAACAGCTGCAGTGGCTGAGGAGCTGTGATTTCCGTACATCCCCCTGAGTTTTCCCGGAACCCCCAGTTGCCAAATAGTCACTTGCAGTCTTAAGTATTTAGTCATTGGTTGGAAATTTGAATTACAATTGAAGCACTGCTGCACACTTTCAAAGCATACAGAGTATGAAATCAAATATTTGTGCACAAAAAAGCAGAAGACATTTGAAAAGTCTGACCAAAGCCTCGTTTCCTCATGCTGAGGAATGTCAATGGATTCATTTAGGGGACATTGACTGTCCTAATATTTGAAATGATGATATGTTAGTGTAACTTTTGAGTGGGCTAGAATGCATTAAATTGCCCTTCTCTAGTGCCTTTTAAAAAATATTAAAATTAAAGCCAAGCTCTTACAGAGAACCAGCTGGAGACCCAGGATTCAATCTGTAAAGGACACACAGCAAAGTTTGTTCAATTACCTTCCTCACATTAAAATACTACCTAAGAATAAACATAATTAACTTTATTAACTGCTAACATGATAAATCTTATCCTAAGAAAAACAAAATGAGTTTAATCAGAAAAGTTCTCAGCAGGTATGTAAACACATGCTGGTTAAATCAAAATAACACTGGTTATTTCGATATAAAAAATGGTAGGTCCACATGACATTCCCTTATTTTGAAATGAGGAGCTCCCTCATTTTGGCCTAAGGAAAGTCATCCTGATAAAATAAAGCCTAATAGTATATCGATATGACAGTTAAATTGAAATTGTTATTTCAAAAGAACACACATGCGGACATGTTATTTTGTTTTAACTGTTAAATCAATTTAGCACTGCCCTTCTCCTTCCCAGGTGCTTTCCTTTTTCTGTATACTGGGTGGGGGCATGGGCCTTCTAGGGGGCCATCTTGCCACTCCTCTCATGGTGCTTCTATCCTAAATTGAAAGAGTAAGTCCTGTCCAATTGAAGCACTGTCCATGCTATTTTGATATGAGTTTCTAGTGGGGGCATGTTAAATTGATTTAACTTATATCAATGTAATGATTTTTATATTGATTTTAATAAATCGATATAAGTTAAACAGATCTAACTGTGTAAGTGTGGACATAGCCATAGAAACTCTGTGGGAAGGAATCCCAAGAGTTGCAAAGTGTAGGTGGAGTTCACCCACATCTCAGCTGCAGTCTTGGTTCAAGTTCAAAGGCTTCAGTTGCAAGAAGCAGCAATCCTCTTCTTTGGTCACAGAGATCTTAGGTAGGAATCCATGCCGGCTTTTCTTTCTCTTCCAGAACCAGCACCAGCCTGTCAGTTTACTGGTTAACCAGCAATCAGTGACATGTGTGATGCTGTCTGGGTCTACAGGACTGTTTATGGTTATCTTTCATATTAATAGTTCATATCTGCTATAATCCATATGTGATATAACATGAATGGTATCAATAGAAAAGTTGTGATCTGCTGGGAATGGTTATATGGTTTATATGTAGGTATCATATCTGTAAAAGATATTAGGAATATATATGTTTTATTTGTCCTTCAAGTTATCTGACACCAAGGAATCCCAGACTGGTTCTTTGCAAAACTATTGTCATCCTAATCACCCATTAAGGGGTCTCCCAGCTGCAGTGGGCCTATCAGGAAAGCTCTTTGGCCAGTCACTCAGACTGACTGTATGACTCAAATCCCTTTGGATTTGGCAAGGACCCTTGAGAGTGTGGGAGAGCAAAAGTTGTTAAAAGGCAATAGCCTCGTCTCTATTTTGTCTTTAGTCTTCATTCTTCAGTCTGCAGCCGGCAACCAACATCCTCCTCTGGAACTATTCTTCTGGCACTGAACAAGGACTGACACCCACCAAGGGGCTGGGTGCACGCCAGAGGAATTGGACTAAACTGCAAACTACAGATTCCTCAAGAACTTGCTTTCTATGGAACACTAAATCATTTGTATGTATGTGATTCACTTTGACCCTTTAACATATCTTATAGGGTTTTTTTGTTTTGTTTTGTTTTTTCCTTTTAATTAAACCTTTAGTTGTAGTTACTAAAGGATTGGCTGCCACCATGGTATTTTGGGTAAGATCGAAGGCTATATTGTTCTGGGTAATGTGGCTGGTCCTCTGGCATCAGGAAAACCTATTTCTTTATAAGACCCAGTGGCTAGGTGGGGACCGGAAGAGTTGATGTGCCATAAAGGGGGCTGCTTTTATTCTGCTATGCTTGGTGATGATCAGAGTGGGGAATCAGAAGCATGTTTTGTTACTGGCTGGGAGACCGGTTTAAGTACCACCTGTCAGTGGCTTGGGGGGGTTTGGCCTCTGGTTTTCCAGCTTGCCCTGGTTTTGGCAAATTCAGAAACTTATCCCAGGAGGCCTGGGTAACAACATGTGAGAAAACTCTGCTGCAAAATGCTCCACGGCAGGGAGGAAACATCTTGCTGTCCACTCCTGGCTCAGGTTCTCCCACTCACATACTAAGCACATGGGCTTTTCTCATTTCAACTCCTGTAGCTGCTGCTTAGGCTGCTGCTCTCATGGCATCTGACCACAGCACCAACATAAAACCTTGTGGTGCATGCTCAGTGCAATCACCCACTTAATTTCCAGAAGCTTCTGGATTGGGGCAGCCAAATCTTCCCAGAAACATAACCCAGCCTCAAGAGATCCTTAAAAGGGATAGCTTCTTTAGGCATAGGGTTACACTGTGGTTTTAAAATAGTGTCTGTGGATTCATTTAGGGCACGTTGACTCTCCTAATATTTAAAATGATGATGTGTTAGCAGGGTCTCAGCAAGCTAGGCCCTGACAGCTTGTGATGAGCTGGGGTGGGGGAGAGGCTTCAGGATCACACTGTGTTTCCATAAACACACAGCACATGCCTAGGTGTCCAGCAGACAGAGCTGTGTTACCCAAGGGATCAAATTTGGCTGAGGGTGGGAGGGTTACAAATCACTTTAGTGGAGTACACAGGGGAATGAAATATTGTTCTGCCTCCTATATGTGTAAAGGATCAGCAGAACTGTTCTCAGCCTGAACGGACAGGGGCGTAGGGAGGGGTCAGCATGAAGGGAACTTCTCCTGCTAAGCAGGGGTTCAGATGCCAGATTGAGTCTCAGTTGAGAGAGAGGAGGGGATGGGGACAGGTGTTTTACTTGGTGCAGTGGGCTCTGCTTAACACTAACAAGCACTATTTGATCTGTCTCGCCCCACCGCCCCACCACCTCGCCCACTGAAAGGTAGAACTGATTAGGCTCTGTAGAGTCCTGGTCTGTTGAGTGACCACTAGAGCTGACATCACTGAGAATCAGGTTGAAGTGCTCAGACCTGTGTGTGATGGTGTCTCTTTGGCAGAGACGGCTGGCCTTCATTAGTAGGGAAGCTCTCAAGGACAGCAAAGGTGAGTGAGGTGTGGCAGAGGGAGAAGAGAGGAGCACATTAAAGGAACAGTTGTGGAAATGTGTTTTAGTGATTTTTCTCGAGAATGCTAGATTCATGACTGAGAAATAAATAAGTATATTTTTCCTAGAGGCCAAGATTTTTAAAATGCCTTATTTGCCAAGATTGTTATTGAGAGGTCATTCCCTTGGGGCAATTCAATACTAAACATTTTTATGGGATATTCAGTTTTTACCTAAGAACATGAGAGTAGCTGCCCTGGGTCAGACCAGTGGTCCATCTAGCCCAGTAACCTCTCCTGTGACAGTGGCCAGTGCCAGATGCTCCAGCAGGAATGAATAAAACAGGCAATCATGGTAATTCATCCCCTGCCCTCCCATCCCATCTTCTGGCAAACAGGGTCTAAGGACATTTCCAAGCATGGTGTTGAATCCCTGCCCACCCCAGCTAATACCTTTGATGGAACACTTCTCCATGGACTTACCTTCTGCTCTTTTGAACCCTGTTCATTCTCTGCAGAGTTGAATAGGTTGACTGTGTGTTGTGTGAAGAAATACTTTCTTTGGTTTTGTTCACTTGCATTCCTCTGCTCAGCAAGGTCCCCCTGCCTTACACATTGGACAAACAGGACATTCTCTGTGCAGAAGAATAAATGGGCACAAATCTGACATCAGAAATCAAAATATTCAAAAACCAGTAGCTGAGCACTTCAATCTTCCTGATCACTCGCTTGATGATTTGCTAATAGCTGTGCTCAGACAACTGAATAAGAACTCAGTGTCTCAAAGGGAACCTGCAGAATTTGCAATTCCTATTCAAATATGTCAGTGTTTCTCCTGGACTAAATAAGGACTTAGAATTTTTTTCTCATTGCAACAGGTGATTTGAATTTGTCTTCCTCTTCATGCTGTTCCCCAGTATTTGAAGCTTAACAACTGCTTTGATTTGCTGTTACAGAGTGACCTGATCCTTTTACCAACTTTGCCCATCAACTTGGGGTCTGCTCATTTATTAGGGTTACTTCCTTGGGGGCGGGGGCTTGCAGTTCTATTAGTGTACTGCTTGTGTCACTTGTGTCTCTGTGTGGAACTTATTTCTCCCTTCTGCAAATCCCTCCCAATGGAACCACCCTTGCAGGACCTAAATTTCCCAGGACCAGGTCTCTAAGTGCGACTGAGTGGAGCTGGTCTATCAGCACTCTCAGCTGACCCCCTTACGTGTCCCTGAACTCAGCAGGCCGGGTTACACAGCAGTGGTCTGCTGCTACCCTCACATGCCCCTGTACCGCACCGGACTAGACTGGAGTATGCATCTGAGCAGGTTGGGTCAAAACAGCACTTTCAGCTGTCACCCTTATATGCCACAAGTTCAGCACTCTGGTAACCCTTTAATGAGAAAACCTTACAAGGAATTAGGCATCATGTAAGCAGGGGGATGGACCCGCTCTTGTGGGGAACTTCCCAGACTTTGTATACCACCCCGGTGAAGGTGGGTAGCAAAAGGATCTGAGTCCCTGCTCCCACTTCCTTTACCCCAAGGCCTGCCTGACCTCAAAGGTGCACCTCCCAATCTCCTGTTTGGAGGAGTCTCTGTAACCCCGACAAGGCTGGGCCCCAGGATTCCTGGGGGCTCAACCCCCACTCTTATCGTGGTCTCTCAGGACAGGGCTAAGGTGTCCCCACTCCGGGGTGCTGACCACACTGACCACTCTTCTGGCCCACCAGTTACTATATACACTATATACAATTTATTTAAGCATACAGAAATTAAAAGAATAACCCAATAAGAAAATAGAAAAAAAGTGGAAAAAGGTGAACAATAAACCCCCAGCACCGCTGCCTGGTGTGGGAGCACTACAAACAGAGTCTCTGGGGCCTGAGGAACAGTCTCACAGTCTGTCCTCCACGTTGCAAGCCCTCTGCCCAGGCCTGCCTGCGACTGGATGATCCCGGGGGCCAGATGCAGGCTCCGGCGGGGGCCAGATGCAGGCTGCGGCTGTGGCCACACGTCCCCAGGCTCCAGGGGCAGGGCCCTTCTTCCCAGCGTCAGCCCCCCTTCACTGCTCCCCAGCTGCTCACCACACCCAGCTCCAGATGGCTGCAACTCCGGCTCCCAGCTGCTGCTCTGGTTCAGTGGGGCTCCTCCGGCCCTCCTGCTGTGGGGCTGCACAGATCAGCTCAGCACCTTGGGCTCCTTCTCTGGCCTCCTGCCCCAGCTTCAGGCACCTCTGGCTCTGTCACTGCCTCCAGCTCTGCTCTGCTCAGCTCCACTTGGCTCTCTGCTGGTCCAGCTGCTGTGAGTCTGCTGCACAAATCAGCTCAGCCTGGCCTCCCTTCCTGGGTCCTCTGGCTCCCAGCTGCTGGCTGCTTAGTGCTTCCTCCGTTGCTCGGCCCCCCACACACTCACACACTGGCTGCCCAGGCATGTCCAGCCTGCAGTTTCAGCTCAAGGGCAGGGGAGCACTTTCAGTCAATCAGGCCATCCTGGGACACTGGCCTCTCCCACTGGCCCTGGGGCTGGCTGTTTCAGAGTCCTCCTTCCAAGCAGGAGTGGCCAATCAAAAGGCCCATTCACTCTCAGTAAGTGGCTATCAGTCCCCTTCCAATCACAAGAATCTTTGGCTAGGTAAAAGGAGCGTTGCTGCAAAGCAATACAGAGGAAGTCTGGCAAGCAGCTTGATTAGGAAAGTTACTTTATTGCCAGGTACATAAAACTTATGAATAGTTATAAAAGGAAAGAAAATGCCCAAAAAGTCAGAATATTGATAACTTGTTTTTTCTTCTTCTTGCAGGAGAAGCACTTCCATCTTGTTGGAGAGCAAGCTCTTCTGTTACCCTGGGCCTCTGAATTCATGATTTACAGCAGGCGCAAAGTCTTTT
>VOCP01050415.1:0-12900 GCA_007922195.1 Podocnemis expansa
CAGCCAAGCCAGTCCATTTCCAGAGGTACTCCTTTATCAATGTGCTGATTTTCAGGTAGGTCACCCCTGGCTCTTTCTGCACAGATCGTAGTTTCTCCCAGTACGCCTCAGGGGTCAGCTGAAACTTTGGCAGCAGAGCTTGTTTGAACTGCTCATAATCTCCAGTTTCTGCCCCCTCCATCTGACCGAGTACCTCCATCACTTTTGGACCCAGAAGAGGGGTCAGATACCACAGCCAGTCTGCGAGATTCACCTGATGCACATTACAGGTTTTCTCAAAGATGATGAGGTAGATATCAATGCCCCCTCCCTCCTCAAAGGGACCCATCAACTTAGTACTTTGGGGTCCAGAAGGAAGAGGCTCTCGGACTCTGCCCTCACTGTTCCTTGGGGCCCCCTCTGGGATCCTAAGTCTGGCCAGCTCCAGCTCATGTTGTCTCTCTTTCTCTCTCTCTGCCATCTCCAGTTGTTTAATTTCTAACCCAAATTGGTGTTGTCTTGCTTTATCCTGTAACTCCTGTAGCCTCAGCTCCACTTCCAGCTGCCTTATTTCTGGGGGGGGGACTGAACTGTGAGCACCCCCTAGGAATTGGGGACTGCTGCTGAGAACACCCCGGGCTGCAGCTCCCAGCTCCTCTGGGCACCTCCTCTGGGGCAGGCTGGCGTCGCCTGCGCCCCTCTCTGGCTGAGGTTTGTTGTTGGGGCAGGTCAGGGCTACTACTGCTGCTACTTCTGAGCTCCCTGGAGGCTCCCAACACTGAGGGGTCTCTCTCTCTCTGCCCCCATTGCTCTCTTCCAGCTGGGCAATGTGCTGCCCCTTGGTTAGCCTGCTGACTTTTAATCCTCGAGCCTTACTAATGTTCACTAGTTGTTGTTTTAACAACCACTTGTCATCCATGTTATACTGTTATCACCAGCAGTAGGTGAGACCAATGTCTCTCAGTGAATCCAGCTCTCAGGATCAGGTTTCACCAAGCACACCTGAGTCCACTTCCCCCATCGTCCAATCAGCTGCAGGACATTTGCATGTTCACTGCTCTCTCTCTCTCTGTCTCCCAGCAGGGAAATGTTTCCACAGAGTGGGCCTCTGATTGGCTGCCTCCCTGCCTCCCAATTCAAATCCAGGGCACGGATCCTTCCAGGGTCTGTCCGGACCACCCTGGAGGAAACCCCTCTCTTGGTCAGGGATGCAGGTCTTTGAACAATTCCCCAGCTGTCTCTGGGCTGGGCAGCTTCATTGAATGAGCCCCAGGAGCCTGCTGATCCACAAAGCTCCCTGTGTCTGCTCAGACACACACTGTCCTTCCGAAGGGACCAATGTTACCCCTTCCTGCTGCCCCCTCTTGCCAGCACTGCACTGGGTAGTCACTCACTCTGGGGTATCGCTGTAGAGCGTCCTGTCGCTGCCACCAAGATGTCACGGAGAACCCAGAAAAGCTTCTTGGATCCCCTGTTCACAGCCCACCAGGGACTCTGTTACTGTGGAGCTTTCTCCCAATCACCAGGGTCTCCACGCTACCTGTAGCCAGCTTCCCAAATCCAGGCCCAGAGAGTCCAATCCTTGCTCTGTCTGGTCTCCCTTGGGGGGGGGGTCCTCCCCCATGAGGGTCCCAGCCGTCCCAATCAGCAGTGACACTCAGCCAGTATAGCAGTCAGAGGGTTTATTAGCAATCCACTTTGCATAGCAGCTAGGACAGTTGGCTCTCAGATCACCTAGGAGGGCAGATAGTAAACCCCCAGGACGAGCCCTGGAGGTCCTGCCCCTCCGACCTCCATCTTCCTTCCTCCTCTGTCCCCTCTTTGTTCTCTCTCTCCCCAGCTGCCCTGCCCCTGGTCTAAACCGGCCACAACCTGTCACCCCCAGGGGGTCCAGGTAAGGTCGCACTAAAGCCTCTCCCCCCCAGTGGTACCTATAGTTATCACACCCCTGTGTCCCATCACCAGAATACCATCACGAAAGAACAGGAACAGAAAAGAAGAACCACAGCAACCCAAGAGGTTTTCTTACTTCATCACAGTTACTGAGGCAGCCTGGTCCTTGGTTCTGTGGTGAACTCCACAGATTCTCAGGAGCTATGCTAACAAATAACATCTCAGAAGAAGGTGGGATGATCAAGCCCGCTTTCCCTTCACATGCTCAGGCTCAAGGCTGAGGTAGCTCTAAAGAACAGGTAAAAGAAGTACATCAGAGCCAAGCCTTGCAAAACGACAAAAACAGAAAAAATCCCTTATATCGGGGCCCAACTGATTCACACAGGAGAATTGCTCCAGCTGGTACTTTGGCCATCATGCATGGTTGGGTCGCTCATGAGAGAGGATGTAGGCGCCACTACCTGTCTGTCACAAAATCTTCTGCCTTCGCCTTGCACCATCCTGCCCCTCTTCCTCCCTCTTCTGGGCCCTTCTCATGAACTATCTTCTGCCATTAGAAACCATCAGACTGGGCCCTACACAGACTAAAGGTCCAGTCTTTTATGCCCATTATTTTGGTACAGAAGAAATCTGTGTTAAGGTCGAGGGAGGTGTGGGGCAAATTCCCCGGTGATCACGAGAGTGTCCCCTGATTGAGAGTCAAGAGGCCAAACCACTTTTTAGTGTTAAGCACTATTTATGTAACTTTTATTGTAATTATATAAGAAGGCCACTAGCTGGAGTGTGTTCACTATAAGTGTGAAGTCTTAATACAACAACTCTTATCAACTAAGTGAAAAAGGAACCCATTAAGTGCCACAATTATAACAATTAGAATAATTCTATTTCTCTAAGGTGTTGCAAAATTTTCCAGGTACAGCTTAATAATCCAATAAACAGCAACTGTAATATGATAACACTAACAATACCTATCCCTACCTTGGTACCTAACCCCGAAGCAAACTCTTTAACCCAGCTTAGTTAAAACCATTTATTGTTTCTTAGCATATCTTCTGCAAACTCAACTTAATTCTATGATTTAAAAAAAAAAAAAAAAAAGGAGTTTCACAATCTGTGTGTGAAAGGCAAATGCACTACCCAGGACTGTTGATCATGGACTCCCAGGGATCTGGCTAGTGGCCACCAGGACAAGCCTGACACTATGATGCCTTTTTTTATGTGGGAGAAGGTTAGAGACAACACAGAACTTTACAAGACACCTCAAAGACATAAACACAAACACACAATATTTACCACATCTTGATGTTGCCCTCAAGGAAGGTCTTTAGCAGCTGTTCAAGTATCTGTTTAAAACCGACTAGAGACACTGAGGGACTGGTACTTTAAGAAATCAATGTTAGGTTCCCAGTTAGGCTGTCCCGCCCAGTGACTCCTAGACAAAAACCTAAATCAGAGAAAAAACGTTACCCTATGGACCATTGACTGAACCTACTGATGGACCATTTCCTCCCTAGCTGGCCAAGCAAGGGGTATCGCGCCTTCCGTTGTGGAAGGCGGGGAGTGCCTTAGGCTAGTTGGACCCTCAGCGACGTAGCAGGCTCTTCACCTACCACTCCTCTGAATTGTCCAGGTGTTTGTCTTGTCTTTTTATTGACAAAAGCCTCACTGGCGTAGCCTGTATCTCACCCACCTGGGATTTACTTATTTTATTTGTCTGGAAAACAAGCTTTTCCAGCTGTTGTGCTTTCCCTTTCCCTTGGCCTTGATCAGCTTGAACTAATATAAGGGTTTTTTTTTGCAACTGCTGGGTCTCAGGGAGGACAAGGTCATTAATATGGCTTTACTTTTGCTCAAACAGTACTTTACATGCAGGCCGGAGTTTGGCCATTTATACTCTCTCCCTCTTGCTTCACAATCTGGAGGGTGGCGCCCTATTTTAAACTTGGGCAATGTGAACAAGTTTGTCAGCCTACAACAGTCGAAGATGGTCACTTTAGCCATCATCACACTGTGACAGAGTCAGACTAGAAGGATTTTAGAGAATAGTAGAAGCTCAATACATTACCTCCAGGATCACTAAGTCCATTTCCCCCATTAGCTGAGCAGGGTCAACTCCAGGTTAATTGGCACACATGGAGCTAATCAAAGCCTCATCCAGAACCTGTTAAAAAGCCTCCCCTCCAGAGAAAGGGTGTGCCTGGAGGGGTGAGAATGAGGAGAGCTACCCGTCTGTCTGTGTGTGTGAGAGAGAGAGAGAGAGCAAGAGAGAGAGAGAGAGAGAGAGAGAGAGGGCAAGATGTCGTCAGAAGGACTTATAAGGAGCAGAACACTGGTCAAGAAGAAACATGCGGGTATAACGATATGGGGGGGGGCACCTTGTCCAAAGGGAACAAAAGACCTTTCTCCTGGAGGCCTAAGGGAAAATGACCCTGCCAGAAGAGGAAGCTTTTACTGGGCACTACCACACCCAGTGGGACTTTCAGAGACCAAGGGGCCATGAGGAAGTAACCTATTCAATCTTGCTGCTTTTCTGAAGCACCAATGTGAGATGGAAATTTGTAGGATACCTGGGCTGGGGTCTGGAGTGAAGTGTGAGACCATGCCATTCCCTTACCCCTGCTGCCATCCTCTGGATGGACAAGAGCCTGAGCAAGGAGACAAGGGCCTCTCAGAACCAAGTCAGAGCTGGGAGCCAGCAGACAGCAGCCACCTTAGAAAGGCTGTACTATGCTCAGTCACCCTGGAAGGGGAAAAAACTCTCAGAAGTGAAGGAGTTCCTCTTCCTCCTGCTAGAAGGAAGTGTTGAACCCACCAAGGAGCTTTGTCCCATCCCTACCATTTAAATAGAAAGATTTCTTCTTTTCTCCTGACCTACAGGATGCCCACTTCTACATTGACATACATCCTGCCAACAAATGCTTCTTAACATTCAACATCAACAATAACTATTTTCAGTACAATGTTCTACTCTTTGTCCTGTCAGACAACTTTTCTCCAAGGTGCTAACCATGGCAGTAGCCTACATAATGAAGAACGGAATTGTCATTTTTCTGTACTTAGACACTAACTTCTCAATGTTCCATATAAGGCCAAAGCCCTTCAACCAGTTCTCATAACCATGAATGCTTTCAGCGATGAGGGCTTTCTCATAAACTTTTTAAAAAATGGAGCGCAATTGATTCCATACAAGACAAGCCTTTCTACAACCACACAGACCCATAAATATAAAGGACTTAATTTCCAAAGTCCCTGTATGTCCCTGTGTATCAGCACATACATGTCTAAAACTACTCAAACATATGACGGGAGCTATATTTACATAGTAAGATATGCCAGGTTGCCTGTGGCCTGTCTCCAGGGTAACTCCATTCTATATCTGTTTCCCACAAATACAACATCCAGTGACATTTATCAGCACCAACACAGGTCAAAGACTCCTTACACTGGCAGATGAACCTCGGCAATTTTTGCATAAGGGTTCCCTTTCTTCAACCATCCTCTCCTATGATTCTAATCATCAGTGTCTCAGTCAACACAGGATTCCAGGCAGATGGACAGCCACTGAGACCACTCTTCATATCAAGCCTTTAGAGCTAATGGCTGTTCACAATGCTTGCCAACATTTCCTACCACTACCAGAACACCAAGCAGTAACAGTAATGATGTAAAGCTTTGCCTGCGTGTTTTATATCAATGGGCAGAGAAGAATGAGGTCCCATCATCTTTGCTCAGGAGCAACGAAACTCTGGAATGTTAGCATGGTGCACAACATCTCCAATTCGGCCACTCAGACACTGTGTATAAGGATAAACTAAATCTTCAAATTTCCTGCTGAGACGTATGCTGGAGAAGCTGTACCCATGTTGCATGCTACTTATGCTAAAGTGGCTCTCAATGGATAGACTGCTCATTCCCACTGATTGTGGTGCCTTAAGTGGAAGGTCATGGCTTAAGAAAATCTGGCCGAACTGGACAGAAGTACATGTCATGGCTAAGGAAGAAACAGATCTGGCAGCTGCATTAAGAAAATATGCTGCTGTTTTTAGATATGACCTGGAAAGTATGGAAGAAATCACTGTGAAACTAAACATTAAGCATGCACCCAACCAGTATATCTGAAAGCCAGAATTGTGCCATATGCCATCAGACCAAAAGTTAAAGAAAACATGGACCTCCTGGTAAAGAATAGAGTCCTAGTACCTGTTACCCACAGGCAGTGGGCATCACCAATCATCCTGGTGTTGAAGAAAGATGAGTCCATTTGGACTTGTGGGGACTTTAAGGTCACTTGTTAGCCTGTTGTGTGCAGAGCACTACTGTCTTTCCCACATTGATCACTTCTTTGCTGGCTTGGCTGGTGGACAAAAATTCAGCAAGATTGATCTGTCAGGTATATTTATAGATGCATGCCAATGAGAATTTCCAAGAATTGTTGACTTTTGTGATGCATAAAGGGCTGTCTCAATAATGTCACTTCCCCTCCAGAATAATGTTTGCTCCTGCTTTGTTCCAAAAGACTATGGACCAGATCTTGAGTGGCTTACCAGAAGGCCAGTGCTATTGACAACATTGTAGTACTGCCAAGAATGAGAAGGATCACATTTGTGCAAGAGTGACTACCTGCCCTTTCCTGGCTCCTGTGTGGCCAGTCCACAGTCCTATCCGATATGTAGAATCCTAGAATGATAGGGTTAGAAGGAACCTCATGGGGTCATCTAGTCCAACCCCCTGCCAAAAAAAGCAGGACCACTGTCACTTAATCATCCCAGGCAGGGTTTTGTCTCACTGAGCCTTGAGTACCTCCAAAGATGGAGATTCCACCACCTCCCTAGGTAGCCCATTCCAATGCTTTACCACCCTCCTAGTAAGAAAGTTTTTCCTAATATCCAACCTCAACCTCCCCAGCTGCAACTTGAAACTATTATTCCTTGTTCTGTCCTCTGTTACTATTGAGAACAGCTGAGCTCCATCCTCCTTGGAGAATCCCTTCAAATAGTTGAAGGTTGCTATCAAATCGCCCCTCAGTCTTCTCTTCCACAGGCTAAATAAGCCTAGTTCTTTCAGTCTCTCTTCTTAAGTCTTGTACTCTAGCCTCTTGATCATTTTTGTTGCCCTCCACTGGAATCTTTCTAATTTGTCCACATCCTTTTTGCAGTGAGGATCCCAAAACTGGACACAGTATTCCAGATATGGCCTCACCAGTGCTGAATAGAGGGGAATGATCACATCCCTTGATTTGCTGGCAATACTTCTGCTGATGCAGCCCAATATGGACTTGGCCTTTTTGGCAGCAAGAGCACACTGTTGACTCATATCCAGCTTCCCATCCAGCATGACCCCCAGGTCCTTTTCTACAGTGCTGCTAATTAGCTGATTGATCCCCAGCCGGTAGCAGTTCAGGGTTTTTTTTGTTTGTTTGTTTTGGTTTTTTTCCGTTTCAAGTGCAGGACTTTGCACTTGTCCCTGTTTGAACCTCATGAGATTTCTACTGGCCCACTGCCGCAGTTTGTCCAGGTCTCCTTGAATCCTATCCCTGCCCTCCAGCGTGTCTACTGTTCCCCCCAGCTTGGTATCATCCTCAAACTTACTGAGTGTGTAATCTATCCCATCATCCAGATCATTAATGCAAATGTTGAACAGAACTGGCCGCAGGACTGACCCCTGGGGCACACCACTCATGACTGGTTACCAACTAGATGTGGAGCCATTGATTCTTACAAGCTGAAACTGTGGATCTAGCCAGTCTTCTACCCACCTAATGGTCCACATGTTCAACCAATACTTCCTTAACTTGCTGATGAGAATGCAGTGGGAAACCATATCAAAAGCCTTGCTAAAGTTGAAGTATATCACATCAACAGGTCTTCCCACATCTACAAATCCAGTTATCTCATCATAGAAGGCAATGAGGTTGGTCAGGCACGATCTACCCTTGGTGAATCCATGCTGACTGTTCCTGATCATTCTCTCTTCCTCCAAGTGTTTCAGGATGGATTCTTTGAGAACCTGCTCCATGATTTTTCCAGGAATTGAGGTGAGGCTGACAGGTCTCTAATTCCCCGGATCCTCCTTTTTGCCTTTCTTGAAGATAGGCACTATTTTTGCTTTTTTCCAGTCCTCTGGCACTTCTGTTTACCACGATTTTTCAGAGATAATGGCCAGTGGTACTGCTATCTCATTGGCCAACTCCCTCAGCATCCTCAGATGCAGTTCATCCAGCCCCATGGACTTGTGCACTTCCAGCTTTAAGTAGACCCTAAACTGACCTTCCATCACCAAGGACCTTTCTTCTTCTCTCCAATCTTCTGTGCCCAGTGTAGTGGGCTGGGAGCTGGCCCTCCCTGTGAAAACTGAAATAAAAAAGCATTAAGTACTTCAGCCTTTTCCTCATCCTCCACCACAAGGATACCTGCTCCATTCAGTAAGGGACCTACACCATTCTTGATCCTCGTCTTGCCATTGACATACTTGTAGAACCTCTTCATGTTATCCTTCACATCCCTTGGTAGCTGCTACTCCAATTGTCCTTTCACTTTTCTAATTTTATCCCTGCAGTCCCGAGCAATATCTTTGTATGCCTCCCTAGTCAACTGTCCAAGCTCCCACTTCCTGTAAGCTTCCCTTGTATGTTTTAACTCAGTGCAGAGCTCTCTGTTAAGCCACGCTGACCACCTTCCACATTTGCTGTTCTTTCTGCTCTTTGGAATGGTATCTTCCTGTGCCCTTAGCAGGTTTCTTTAAAATACAGCCATCTCTCTTGGATGTCTTTCTCCTTTAGATCAGCCTCCCAAGGGATTCTGCTCATCAGCTCCCTAAGAGAGGCAAAATCTGCTTTTCTGAAGTGCAGGGTCTGTGTTTTGCTTCTTTCCTCTTTTCCATTAATCAGCATCTTGAACTCTACCATCTCATGGTCACTGCTGCCCAGGTTGCCATTCACTTCAACTTCCCCAATCAATTCTTTCTGTGTTTGTGAGCAGCAGATTGAAAGGTGCATGGCCCCTTGTTGGCTCCTCCAGCATTTGTACCAAGAAGTTGTCCTCAACACTCTCCAAAAACTTCCTGGATTGCCTGTGCACTGCTGTATTAGCTTTCATGGGAGAAGATCCCACTTCGTCAGATGATTTTAAGTGCCACACGACTCCTTGTTTTTGTTTTTTGTTTTGTTTTTGTTTTGTTTTTTTGGGGGTTTTTTTTGTTTTTGTTTTTGTTTTTGTTTTTGTTTTTGTTTGTTTTGTTTTTGTTTTTTGTTTTAAGGTTTTTTTTTTTTTTTTTTTTTTTTTCCTGGACTAGACTAACACAGCTATCCCTCTGGAAATTGACACTGCTGTATTGCCATCCCAGCAGATGTCAGGGTAATTGAAGTCCCCCAGGAGAACCAGGGCCTGTGACATAGAAACTTCTGCTAGTTGTCCATAGAATGTGTTAGCCACCTTCTCCTTCTGTTCTGGCAGCCTATAGCAGACACCCATCACAACATCCCCGTTGTTGCCCTCTGCTCTAAACCTAACCCACAGACTTTCAACTGGCTCGTTTCGACTTCCATAGTGGCGCTCTGAGCAGTCATAGACCTCTTTTACATATAGTTCTACTCCTTCCCCTCTTCTTCCCTGCCTGTCCTTCCTCAACAATTTATACCCATCCATGGAAGAGCTCCAGTCATGCAAACTATCTTACCGCATTTCTGTTATATAAAAGTTAAAAGAGAATTTTAAATCCAAGTATAAATTACTAAATCTAACACTAAAAAAACTGCATTATTGTTATGGCAGATAACTGTAGACAATGTAAAAAGTATATAGAGAAGAACTTGGATGCTTCTTTATAAAGCCTGGAAAAGTATTGCCTATGAATCTGTAAAGACAAATGATTCTTCCAGCCAGCAGTTGATTGTTTGGGACATGACATTGATGCTACAGGCTTTTGTAAGGCTCCTTCAAAAGTCAAGGCTATGGTGGAAGCTCCACCTCCTTAGAACATAAGCCACCTTTTTTTTTTTTTAATGAATATTGCAATATTATGGAAAATTTATTTCACAGTTAACAACATTACTAAAACCACTCCATGAACTCCTCTGCCAAAACAAGATCTAAGAGTGCCCTGAAGCCTGTGAGGTTTCATTTAACAAGTTAAATACTCACCAATAACTACAGAGTTTCTGACACATTGTGACCTCTCCTTAGGGCTTATGAGCAGTCATGTCACACATTATACCTTCTGGAGGGGAAAAACGTGTTGCTTTTGCATCACACACGTTAAGCAAAGCAGAAACTAACTATGCTCAAATCAAACATGGAGCACTTAGAATCCTTTCCAAAATAGGAAAATTTCACCAGTACCTGTTTGGACAGAAGTTCTCACTGCTTACCAACCATCAATCTCTAACATCATTTTTTGGACCACACACAGGCATTCTACCATTGGCTGCTAGTTGCATGCAAAGGTTCACATACTTTCTTTCTGCATACACATGAGGACAAATATTGGAGATTCACTCTGCACAGCAATGCAGATGATCTTTCAAGGCTGCCTTTAGAAAGTAAACATCAAGGTGCTGGAAAGAAAGCAATCTTCAACTCTGAACAGGTAGACAGCACACCCACCATAGCAACTCAAGTTAAAAAAGAAAAAAGAAAAAAGAAAAAGAAAGAAAAGCAACTCACATTGACCCGCTATGGTCCCAAGTTATGGACCTAGTGATACATGGAACATCTCTATAGGATTCTCAAGACTTGCCAGATCATCATTCCTAAATTTCCAGGAAGGTGAAGTTATGAATCCATTCTGGACACTTCTTGTGGGGAATGCACATCTTTATTCCACCACTATGGAGATTACAGCTGTTAGAATAGCTACATTCAGGTCAATGGTGAATAGTTCACATGAAGGAAATTGCTCAAAGCTCCATTTGGTGGCCTGGCCTGGATAGTGCCATTAAAGTAAAGGCCAGAACTTGCACTTCATGTCAGAGTGTGAAGAACACACCCCAGCTGCCACCCCTACACTAAGAAGGACTGCATGAAAATCCATGGCAGTGGATTCATGTTGATTTTGTTGGTCCATCTGAAGGAAGCAAGTTCTTGGTTGGCATTGACATGCACTCTAAATAGCCAGAGGTCTTGGTAATGCTCTCCACTACTACTGAAAGCACTAGTCAAAGACTCTATAAATATTTTGTCACTTTGGTTTATCAGAGCAACTTGTGAGTGACAACAAACTGTAGGTCGTCTCTCAGGCGTTTGAAAAATTATTGAAAGTGAATGTGATACATCACATCCTTACAGCATCATGCTATCCACCTACAAATGGATTAGCAGAAAGTTTTGTGCAGATAATAAAATAAACCACACAATCTGCACAGGGATGTTTGTATATTCAAAAGTATTTAGTAATCTTGTTGTCTTACAGACAGACACTTCCTGCTATGGCCAAAGTGTCTCTGTCCTTTCTAACAGTGGGAGGACAGCTGCACACTTGTTTTGATCAGCTGAATGGCAGGCCCTCCTCCTGGTGGTGGGTGCCAGACTCCCTGCAGCGGCATGGTGGGTGGCTACACGACCTGCTGGAAGGATGCAGAGAATAGGGTCAGTCCCATCTGCTAGCTTGGCAGTGCTGTGTGCAGCCTGACAGCAACAAGCAGCTGTGCTCTGACTGTCCCTGTACTTCCCAATCTGTGTCTTGTGGGACAGGGCCCCCAAGGTAAACACCGCTGTGCTGTGCTGCCCAGGTCAGGTGTGGTGCCCACATTGGTGAGTAGCATTCAGCTCGGCCCTGCACCCAGGGTATCTCCCAAAGCCTCATGCTAATGGTGTGGGCAGCATGCTGTCTGCCCTCAGCACTGCCACCTCTGGTCCCCCCAGCCCTTCTGTAGACAGGCCCCCCACATCACTCGGGTCTGGGTCTTCCCCGCCATACAATTCCCAGCACCTCTGCCCTGTGAGAGGGCCTCAGTGCACACCCATCCCTGGGACCTGCCTGTTCCCAGGCTATGCCCCCCCCCACACACACACACACTGCCTGTGCCATGGGCAGGCCCACCCTGCTCACCTAGGGGGATGAAATGGGCACTCACTAACAGGTGCCACTGAAGTTCACCATGGTGTGCCATCATCAGGGTCCTCGTCAGGAGGGGGCCCTCCTCTCCCTGCTGCTCCTCCTCCTCTGGGTTTGCCGGTCCCTTCTCAGGAGCAAGGAAGATCTCCTGCATGGCTGCTGGGGCAGCTGCTGGTGGGTGCCATCTGGGCTGCTGGTGTCACCCATGTGCAGGAGGACATCTTCATCCACAGAGCCCCTTCCTGGGGGTCAGTCACAGAAGGGGGCTCTGTGGAGTCAACGCTCCCTGCTGGGGGGCCAGTGGGCTCCCTGACCATGAAGCTGTTCAGCTCCTCATAGTAGGGGCAGCTGGGGGCACGTGCTGCCCCCTGGTGCTGCCTCACTTCCTGGACCTGGGCATAATCTTGCCTGAGAGCCTTGATTTTGACTCACACCTGTTACATGGTGCAGACATAGCTCTTGCCAGCAAGAGCCTAGGACTGGGGTCTCAAACATGTGGCCCCTAAAGCTATTTCCTGTGGCCCTCAATGACACAACCATTACTGATATTTGCAATATCATTGTATGGAAAGGTTTCAGTGGTACAGCCCTCAGTCTACCATACTCATCCTCATGTGGCCCTCTACTAGTCCTCATGTGGCCCTTGTGATGATTTGAGTTTGAGACCCCTGGCCTAGGAGATGTCAGAATGCTCCTTAGCATCCCTCCAAATGCTGAAGAGGCTGAAGATCTCCTCCTGGCTCCAGGGGAGAGCCCCGTGATGTCCCTGGCTGGTTATGCTGGACTCAGTCATGTCTGCCAAGGCTACAGACACCAGGCTGTCTGGCCAAGGTGTGCCTATGCGAATGCAATGGGGCGATGGCAAGGACAGGCACTTCCTTTCTGGTGCCATGCACTGTGGGAGGAAGAAGGTCAAACCATGTTTAGTTAGAACTAACTGTTAGTTCAAACTAAAGTCAGGTTTTACTAGTCCAAACT
>VOCP01050460.1:0-21055 GCA_007922195.1 Podocnemis expansa
GCATCTGAGGAAGTGGGATCTTCTCCCACGAAAGCTCATGCAAAAAATAAATCTGTTAGTCTTAAAGTGCCACACATCTCCTTGTTGTTTTTTAAAGGTTAAGTTGACTTTGTTAAGTTGACTTAATGCAATGCGGCCATTCAAGTTTACTTAATAAAGTTGACTTAGTTCAGTAAAGCCTTTTAAGTCGACTTAAGCCAGGGACCCATTTAAAGTTGAATTTATTTATGCCTTCTCCCCTACCTGGCCACCTTGGCCAGAGCCAGGTAGGGGATGCCTTGTCCCCTGCCTGGCTGAGTGCAGCCAGAGCTGGATGGGGGGATACCTTCTTGGAAGGAGGTCAAACCATGTTAATTTGAACTAACAGTTAGTTGGCATTAACATGGCTCCATTCAGTTAGTTCTAACTAATAGGTTTGAACTAACCATTAGCTTGAAGTTAAGGGAGTTTTTATAACTTCGAACTAAGCTTTCCTTAGTTCAAACTAAGGAAAGCCGGTATAGCCATGTACTAATTTAATTCGAATTAATCCTCATTAATGTCACCCTTCTGCCAGAGTGAGATGGCAGAACAAGGGCCAAGTTCTATGTCAAGGGGTTTCCAAATAATGTTACAGAACCAACTGGCTCGAGCCCCCACCCAGATTTCTGGGAAATCATGCACTATTCCCTGAGCACCCCAAGGGGGTAAGGCTTCCCCTCTCACAAGCATGAGATGAGTGCAGTCCACAGAATTTTAATAGTAGTAAAAACAGAATAAGAAAGGCCAAATAACAGAAATCAGCATTGATCTAGGAAATCAGTACAGAGCAAGGTTCCCAACAACCCACCCCACACCAATCTTGAGAATCAGTGCTAACTAGGCTCCCCACCAACTCTAGGGTATGTAGGGAGTGTCTTTCACACCAGCTGTTGGCTAGCACAACCACTGGTCACTCACTCCACCCACCAGTCACTCGCACCGCCCAGCTCGCCACTCCATCTGCTGCTCCTCTTCAGTGATTTCAGCTCAGCGAGAGGGGGTTTGCCTCTCTCTTAGTGATTTCAGCTCTTAAACCTCAAATAGCTGCAAACAACTACTTCCACTAAAATAACAAAGACAAGCCTTAAAGAAGTCCCGCAAGATCTGTCATTTGACAGTGGGGCTATGGGGGAAGGCAAAAATGCCTCAAGCACTGCTCCAGAAGGAGCTATGTAAAACCCCACCCCTGTGTCCCCTTCCAGGCTGAAACAGGCAGTAAGGCATGCAGATGGGTGTAATAGGGGCAGGTAGTGTTGGCTGCTTCTGAGTGCTGCATGCCCTCCTGAGCCCTCTGGTAGGCTTGGTGGAGGTCTTTGACTTTCACCTGCACCTGCTGAGTGGTGCGGGTATAGCCCTACTCTGCCAGGGTCTCCAACATGGTCCTGTGCACGTCCCAGTTCCGTTGGCTTCCCTGAAGCCAGGAGTGTATGGTCTCATCCCCTAACACAGCCAGAAGATCTAAGATCTCCTGGTGGGTCCAGGATGGGGCTTGCCTCCTGACCTGCTTGCCTCTGCCCTCTGACATAGCTGCTACACAGCCAGAATCCTGCCTAGCTCCGGCTGTGGAGCAGGGTGTGCTGGGCTTTATCCTGCCCTGGGATTGGGCAGGGCAGGCACTTCCTGGTTGCCAGAAAGGTTTCCAGGTTGCCAGGAGGCCAATTAAGTTGACTTAAGCCTAATGCCAGGCTACATTGGCTTCAGTTGACTTAATAAAGTCCACTTAAAAATTAAGTTGACTTAAGAAGTGGGAGTTATTATGTAGGCTTAAGCAAATGCTTAAGTTGACTTAACAAATTCCAAATGAAGTCTGGGCTTTGCTTAGGGTTGTGTTCACACAGCATTCTTATTTCGAAACAATGAGGTTGTTTCGAAATAAGAAATGCCACGGACACACGACGCACAGCCATTTTGAAACAAGCAAATTGCTTGTTTCAAAATGGCAGCTGTTCTTCCCAAATGGCTTAAACCACTTTTTTTTTTTAAACAGGGTTATTTCGAAACCAGTGGTTTTGAAACAACCCTGTGTGGACATGTTGTTTCAGAACAAAGTGTTCCAAAACAACATTTGACCTTCCTCCCAGGGTGCTAAGCACCTGGCCAGGGTGTTGAGGGGTGGCCCCTGGCTGGCAGAGGGGGACTGCAGGCACCTGCAGGGTGAGGTGTGGGGCTGTGCTTCACCCAAACCTGGCGGCGGGGTTCCGGGCGCCCGGTATCCCTGCCCCACCCCCGGCAGAAGTGGCTGCACTGGGAACCCTGGGCCGTGCTTCCTCCAGCCCCAGCAGCAGCCGCGGGCTCCAGCCGGGTGCCTGGGACCCCTCCGCCCCTCTGCGCTGCACCCTGCGGGTGCCTGCAGTCCCCTCCCCAAGCGAAATAGCATGTTCACACTGTGGACATGCTATTTCGCTCCCTTATTTCGAGGACACTGTTTTTGTCCTTCAAAATAAGGTGTTTAGAAATAAGGGGCTATTTCGAAACAGCTTGTTTCGAAACATCTTGTTTCGAAACAAGCCCTCTATGTGTGAACATCGCCTAGGTCTACTTAAGGGGCTTTAAGTAACTCAAGCCCCTAGTGTAGACAGAGACATTGTTAGTGTAATATAAGTCTTGTTTGTTATAAGCACTTCATAACTGCTGTTCTCTGCACAGAAGAAACTATATGAATTGGAAGGTCGAAAGGACTTATTTAAGTTCAGCACCAATTTGGACACAAGAACAAATGGATATAAGCTGGATATCAAGAAGTTTAAACTTAAATTAGATGAAGGCTTCTAACCATTAGAAAAGTGAATTTCTGGAACAGTTTTTTAAGGGGAGCAGCAAGGGCTAAAAACCTAGCTGGCTTCAAGACTGAGCTTGATAAGTTTGTGGCTGTGATTATATGATGGGACAGCTGAATTTGGAAATTACTGATCTTTGAGTGTTAGTGACAATATGCTCAGTAGCTTGTTTTGGGATGTTAGACAGGTTGGGCTCTGAGTTTACTAAAGATAACTCTTTCCTGGGTGTCTGGCTGGTGAGTCTCACACACATGCTCAGGGTTTACCTGATCACCATATTTGGAGTTGGGAAGGAATATTTCCCAATGGCAGATTGGCAGAGGTCCTGGGGGGTTTTTGCTTTCCTCTGCAGCATGTGGCACCGGTCACCTGCTGGTGGATTCTTTGTATTAGAAAGTCTTTAAATCATGATTTGAGGACTTCAATAACTCAGTCTTGTGGCTTGCTGATCACAATACAAATTTGCATGGATTTATTGGGATGGTTGGGTGCCATTACTCTTTTCAGGTTTTACAGAATTTTTGGCATTTCTTTTTGTTCTTACACATTCTTTTTCTAAAACCTCTAAAAAGGGATTTTTTGGCCCTTGTAGCTGTAGGTAGTTTTCTTTCTCTCTCTTTCTCTCTCTCATGTACAGACACACACTTTAAAAATTCCCTTAACGTTTTGAAAATATTGAATGACGTACCAGAAATAGGAAACTCACATTTCTTTATTGAATTGTGCATACCTTGTAGTTCTGATGTTCAGTTCTAGTTAATGGATTTTCTGTTGGAAACTGCAGTCATGAGATACTCCAGAGAGAAGAATTCCCTTGCAACAGCTGCAGCCCAAACTTCGTGCCCTACAAGAAAAAATTATTGGTGTGACCTTGGGAGATATTCTCACATGTTACTTCCATGCTTGTCTTTTCCTTTTTTATTTGGGCTATCATGAAATACAGGAGAAAAGGTTTAATAGACTATACTACATTCCACAGAGGAATAAATACAACCAGTTTTGGTAATGTTATCGTATAATCCTATTTATTGCTGTATCTCTGTGAGCATGAATCAGTGTCTTTTCTGCACCATAACAGTGACTACGACAGCTTTTGTAGGTCATTCCTGACTTCAAGTACACCTTTGCAAGCTTACTGACGTCAATAATGGGCTTCCTAAGGAATGGCAGAATTTGGCCCTACATAAGGAAGAAACAGATTCCACATCTGATTTCCCTCCAAAAATGTAGTTAATCTGGTGCAAGGTAGTGGTGATGTGATGCTAATGTGATTAGAGCTGTTTAAAAGACTCACTATGGAACCTCAAACTAAATGAAATTAACTTTGTTTTGTTTTTATGACATACTCAAAATTTAGACCATGTTCACCAAAATATTATGATTCTTTTAAATGAACATAACCCACTTTGTAGTTTTTCATCAAAATCTGTGGTTTGCTGACTCATTGGTATAAACTCTTTGATTTCATTTTGGTTTGATGACTGAGGCACAGTTAATCAACCGTGAATTTTGAAATAATGATCATGGAGTGTGAACATGGACAGATTTAAATCAAAGAGAATGAATTCGGGAACAGCTGGAAAGCTGGGAAACAAAACCATTGAGTTTTGTACTTCTCTAGATGTTATTGGGGAGTCTGGAAAGACACTAAGGAGACTGAAGTAGCATTTTAAGGAGGAAAATGGAGAAAACTAATGATATATTTAGGAATTTAGTACTGTGATGAGTGAAAACTGAAGAGGTGCTGTCAGGCAAAAGCTGCAGAGATATTGGAATGATGCGGGAAACTGAAATACGACATATTACAGGATGAGGAGGATTAAACTGAATCCAGTTGAAATGAATCAGGGAATAAAGTTGAAAGGAATAATAGAATCCAATATTTCATCTTTGAAGCAATCTCTTAATAAAGGTCAAAGGGCCCAAATGCTGAGCCTTATTTTATTGTTTATACTACAAAAATTAAGTTATGTATGCATTTAAATTTGGTCAGATATATAGATGCCCTATATAAAATAAAACCTGAGTCAGCATAACCGTGGACTAATATTCCTTCATCATTTTTCAAACTCAAATCCTATTTTCTCCTTTGAAAACTAGCTGCCAAAAATACAGTGCTCCTTGGGGAAATTATTAGGAAACTCAGACTGTGTGAAATGTATGGCATAGTTTTAAGGATAAAATGTATAGCTGAATACATTGTTTGTATTTGTAGATCAAATATAAATTGAACATCAGTGCCAAGTGAAGTTTTTAGTTTGTGTCAGTCAGTTACAACAGGACAGAGCAAAGCAAGATTGACAGCTATGGTACTGACTGCTCTAGGAATCTGATAGTTTGGTACCTCTGTACATAAATTAGAGTTGTGTCATTGACAAGTAGTTACTCACAAATCCGTTTGGTTTCACATTGTTTCCTTATGCATGGGTGTGTATAACAATGAATAGCCTCATCATATACAATTACTTAACAACTGTGGCTCCAGTGTTATAAAAGAACAATTTAAAATAAATTATGCATTAGTGGAAAATAAACAAGTAGATCGGAGACCGGTCAGATTTAGAAAAGTACACACATTCTACATGCTTACCTGTGTTGTTCATAGAAGATATTTGCTGCATGCTAGTGCAACTTGAAGTCTTGCATGCATGATCCATACTTTTCAGCTCTAAAAGCATTTCTTTTAAAAATGTTTGTTCTCAAAAATAAAAAAGCAAAGCAACAACCTCCCCCCATATTTAACATCCATCATTTTAGCAGCATTCTTCCCCTGCAGTAAAATACGTCACTGTATTTACATTTTATTTTTTATGTTCACATCCTGTGATACATTGCATTCAGTTATCTAGGTCAAGCCATATTAGTTATTTATATTCAATCTGTTTAAAAAACAGTTTTAGAAGTTTTCATGTACATTATTCCACAAGTAATAAGCAGAGTGGCTATGCAGATACCAGATGGATTTGTTGGTTGTCATGACATTCTGTTTAAAGGATTTTGTGTTAATACTAAATTCTTCAGACCCAGTGTTAGGGGAATTAAAAATAAAAATAATAATAACATAATTCTACTGTCTTTGGGAAAACCAATCCTGTATTTGTAGTGAGTTTAAAAATCTTCCAAAAAAGGTGTGTTATAGAGATGTCAGTTTTTTGTTATTTGACAAGATTGTTGCCTGTTTGACTGTACTTTTATTTATAATCCATCTTGATGATCTAGTGGAGTATAGTGTTTCAAATGACATGTGCATACATGTACTGTGATCACTTGTGTCTTGATGTCATGAGTATGCGTAACAGTTGGATTTTTGTGAATCTAATTTAAGCACAACATAAAGATAACATTCCTTTCAGGGTAGTGGGCAAAGTGGAACCAAGAACAGTTTCTCATTTCCTCTCTTAATGCCTTATGTGTCTGTCTGTCCATCTACAAGAAATGCCATTATGAACTTGCCATAGATAAATAACTAAGGTTACCTCAGTCTTGTAAGTATTCTCTAAACAGAGGTAACATTATTTAAAGCAAATGGTAAGTTTATAGGGCCAACTACTCTGCAATTATGGATGTAAAACCATATTTGTGTTTGGACAAAGCCCAGGATTTATTAATCCTGTGTACCTCCTATACTGCTATATGGATCTGAAGCCTGGACCTTCTGAGAGGCTGACTTGGAGCAGCTAAAGATATTCCATAGGCACTGTCAGTGCCACATCCAGAGCTTAAAATGGTTTGACTTTGTGCAAAATGTCATAGTCACTCTTACCTTTCTACAGCCACTCATTGCATTAAAAAGCTGTGTTGCATGCTCTTCTACCATGTTACCAGGATGGACAAAAACACTTTACCATACTGAGCTCTCAAATCTTCCACTGACAAGCAAAAAGGTGCACACCCTATCTCACCTGGTGCCATCCTTAGGGTCACTCCAGAGATTCATGGATTTGCAGGACTGAGCCAGATCGAGGAAATTTTGCACACAATTCCTAGTGTCACAATGTCAATTATGGTCACTCTTGGTGCACCAGTCCTTAATAGATTACACATATTTGATTGACTCTGTGTAATCTCTCATCTCTGTCTCATTCTCTGTCCACTTATCCTCCATTGTTACTTAACCCTCTTCCTAAAGTGATCATCCAAATGTATCGCCACACCAGGCATACTGGGAACTCTTCATGGATGTACCCAGGCTTTGTTTGGTACAGCTTTTGAGACATGTGTGGGTGACTGTAAGCTGCTTTTGCTCTTCCTGAATTTCTTGGGCTGTCCATGGTCCAACTGAGCCACCCAATGGAGTTAACAGCATTCTCTGGACATGGGGTTCTGTACTGAAAATGCATTTTTACCATTCACTTTAAAAACACAGTTAATGATATTATCTGTGTAACTCTTTTCCAGGGTGAGGTGGCTGGACAAGGGCTGGGTTCTATACCTAGGATTTCCAAATAATGTTACAGCACCAACCGGCTTGAGCCCCGCCTAGATTTCTGGGAAATCATGCACTATTCCCTGGGCACCCCAAAGGGGTAATGATTCCCCTCTTGCAAGCACGAGATGAGTGTAGTATACAGAACGTTAAATAGTAGTAAAAACAGAATAAAAGGCCAAATAACAGAAATCAGCACTGACCTAGGAAATCAGTACAGAGCAAGGTTCCCAACAACCCACCCTGCATAACAGAACATACAAGACTTAAGAGCAAAGTTGGCACCAATCTCAAGAATCAGTGCTAATTAGGCTCCCCACCAACCCTAGGGTATATAGGGAGTGTCTTTCACGCCAGCTATCCCTTGGCACCAACCACTGGTCACTCACTTCATCCACTAGCACTGTTCCTTGGCTCTGCCCATTATCTGCTGGTTCTATCCACCGGTCACTCAGGCTACCCAACTTGCCACTGGATCCACTCACCAATCACTCATGCCACTCAGCTCATTGCTGGCTGCTCTCACCATCCTTTAGCTTGACCTCCTGGTCACTTGTGCTGCCCAGCTTGCTGCTGGCCACTCCATCTGCTGCTCCTCTTCAGTGATTTCAGCTCAACAAAAGAGGGCTTGTCTCTCTCTAGCGACTTCAGCTCTTAAACCTCAAATAGCTGCAAACAACTACTTCCACTAAAATAACAAAGACAAGCCCAGCCAGATCTACTATTTGACAGCAAGGCCATGGACTGACACAAAACACCTCAAACATTGTTCTAAAGAAATCTCTACAAACCCCACCCCTCTGTCTCCTTTTTGAGATTGAAATAGGCAGAAGCCTCTCTTACAAGTCTTTTTTTAGCTAAGGGTAGCTTTTACCCTTTAACTAACCCAAACAGATTGTGAACAATCAGAGAGTAGCATGTCACCAAAGACAGTATTTCATATTTCCCTTCAGTAGAATTACAGATATTGACAGATTTGTGATCAGATCAACTCCAAACACCAGTACTCATATTGCCCTGCACCCACTATGCTAATACCCAATTGTGCTCTTTGTGCTCATGCTAATACAGGACCCATGCAGATTAGTTGCCGCCCCCCCCCACCAAAAGCTGTTAGGCACAGCTCCTAAGCCTGCTTTACATCTGTAAATTTTGCTTTTCCACAAATCTGTTATCTGTTTTTCAAAATATCTCTGAAGGTACATTAACATAGTGATTGGGATATTGTTCAAGGGTGGACAATACCATGTGTATACAACCAATGGGCAAAGAGCAGGGAACTAAGGAGAAATAAGACCTTACTCTTTGGCTGTTTACAGATAAGTCAATACAGAAGACTTCATTCTATGAGGGACCAATTCCCTTGGTAAACAGATGAAAAATATAATATAGTATTGGTGTCTCATCATAGAATGAATGGGGGAAAGATTATCTAGTTAATGGTGGATAGAGGATTGGTCTGGGAATTGGGAGAAATGGCTGAATTCCTGGTTCAGGCACAGGTTCAATTGTGACTTTGATGTATTTAGGTCTTCTACCCAGTATCTTAGTTCCCCAGTGGCTAGCGCCTTTGCTTAACATGCAGACGGTCCTGGGTTCAAGCCCCAGAGGGTTGCACTCAATGATCTCATGGGGTCCCTTCCAAGTCTATGATTTGATTCTATTCTATTCTAATGTGCATCAGCAGCAAAAAGCTGAGAGATAATACTCGAACAAAACAAATGCAGTATATGTCTCTTGCCTTGGGAGCTGACCAAATCTGATACTCAGATATAGGAAATACTTTTTGTAAGAGATAAAACCCCCCAGGCTTCAGGGCATCTGCCAAACTGTAAGGCTATGTCTACACTTGCCATGTCAGTTTGAATTACTCAATTTGAATTAATAATTATTAGTTTGAATTAAGTCAATTCAAATTGACATGGCTAGCCTAGAAAATCTAATTTGAATTGGCATGTCCATGAACTGGATCTTCCAATTTGATTTGAGGGGAACACCATGGGAAGTGCGGCATGATGGTCGTGCAAAACAGCCACTGCCACAGCCAGTCCTTTGCCAGGCTCCACCACTCTTGAGCCAGGCACAGGAAAAAGCATCCCTTGCCCAGCTCTAGTGGTAGACCTGGGGAGGGGATGCTTTACCCTATGCCGGGCTCAGAATGCTGGAGCCTGGCAGGGGATGTCTCCCCTGCAAAGGGGGAGAGGGATTCCACCTGCCCCCTACCAGAAGGGCTCCCCTGCGGGGAAGGGAATCTCCCCCCCACTGGGCTGGAGCCCCCCACTTAATGACCAGGGGGCTGGAGCTAGTAGCTGGGCTAGTAGCACAGGGGCAAAGCACCCCCCTGGGGCTCCTGTGGGGCTGGTATTTCAGGGTGGGAAAGCAACACCCTGAACAGCTTCTCCCTCTCCACGTGTGGGAGAAAGCATCCCCGTGTGCTGTGCAGCTGGTGGCATGGGGGAAGCAATCCCCCCTCGCAGCTTCTTCCTGGGCAGCCACACGTGGGGAAAGCATCCCCGTGAGTGGCTCCTGTGGGGCTGGCTGCGTGGGGGGGAAAGCATCCCCGTTCGCTGTGCAGCTGACCCCACGTGGTGAGGAAGCAAACCCCCACATGGCTTCTCCCCGCACAGCTGCCGCACAGGAGCTGCATGTGGAGATGCTTTCCCCCTCACGTGGCTGCCCAGGGAGAAGCTGCATGGGGGGGTGCTTCCCTCGCACCGCCAGCCACACAGCAGCTCTGTGTGAGGATGCTTTTGCCCAGCCTGGGGACAGGAACTCCATTCCCCTCTCAGTCAGATCTGGCTGGGGGGAGGCACCTTTGGGCATGCTTGCCCCAAGTGACAAGGAGCTGCTCTTCCTTCCAGGGTGCATGGCACCCTGGGAGGAAGGTCATCCCTTGTGAATTCGAACTCAGTGAGTTTGAATTGACACGGCCACAATGGGTCAATTCGAACTACTGGGTTTGACTTGACCCTGACTTCATTGTCAAACAAGGTTTGATTAATTCAAAGTCAGCTTTCATCAGTTCGAACTGAAGAGATCCTCAGTTCCCATTGATGAAAGCCAGTATGTCCATGCACTTAACAAAATTCGAATTGATGACAATCAATTCGAATTCTGCTCTAAATATAAACATATCCTAATTGATGGGAGCTTTGAAGAAACGCTCCCCCTGGAGCAGCTATTCTGTAACTATGTACCGCGGAATTTTTGTGTCTTCTGTAGAGGCTTCTGATACTAGCCACTGTTGGTGACCACATACCAGACAACAACTGATCTGATTATTTTTTTAATGGGAATTTCTAATTTCCTATTAATCTAGGGTCAAGTGTGAGAAGTACACACAGAAGATGCAGCCCTACACTCACACTTGTTAAACAAAGGGATAGAGTGGACATATGGGCATTGGATGGATCATATCTCTTTATTGTCATCCTTCCCATCTTCATTCAGTTTTTTCATTAGAATGAGATATTATTTAGATACGTTTTCTGTTTATGTTCTCTAGACCCCACTACCTGACACTCCTTTCCTACTTCTGATTTGCCCAGTACTGAAGCTTACTCTGGTTCATGAACTTTCCACAGGTTGTATCTGTTTCCACCAGTGATTCTACTACTTTATGCCTTGCAGTGGATAGGACTGAATCAGAAGTAATATGATGCGGGCCACTCCAGGAGACAGAATACTGTACTAGACAGATCTTGGGAATGATCCAGTCTGGCAATTCTCATGTTCCTGGGTAAAAAAGTGAAGAACTAAAGATATTGAGGTTAGTCTTATCACTACCTTTGAGTGTGCTTTGTTGTGTTAGTCATTGGTGTGAGACAGCTAACATACAAAGACAGATGTGTGCTACTACAGTAAATTCTGACTCTGCAATAGTAATATGGGTTGTCAAATTACAGAATAATATGCAATTGTCCAAATTACAGAATCTGGATATTTTACTCCTTTTGGGTGGTGAATTAGGATCAGGATCTGGGAATCCTGACCTAGAGTTTCCATTGTTCAAATTATGGACATTGACTTTTGGTGTAATTAGAGCCTGTTACTTTGCAGGCAGTTCAAACCTAGAAAAGAAGTTGTTAAGAGCAGCAATGGGTGCCTCATGCCACTGTGATACATCTCCAGAATTAGCAGCATTATGATCCTACAGGACTTCCTTTTCCCAAACATATTTGTAAATGTTGGTTTTACATTTATACAATCCAATGAAAAGAATGACCCTGAAATAAAATGAAAAAGTGCACCCATCTAAGCAGTCATTTGCAAAGACTGCTTGACCAGTCAGTGCAGGATGCTATCAGTCCACACAGTAAAAAAATGACCATATGAATTTATTACAGTTATTTTTAATTATTTTCTCAAAAATTATTTCAGGGAGGGAAGAATATTTTAATCAAGTCATACATCAAGAAATAAGAACTTTATTACTGATTAAATATTTGAAAAGGAAATTTTTCCAATAACGCGAAGCACATTTGCTGATGTCTTTTTCTTTTGTGTTTTCATTAAGCAATTTAATATGTCTGAATCTTACTTTATATTGCGTTTCCTTTTTATTACTTTATATTACATCTTTGTGTTGATAGACAATGATATAATTGCCTGGCCTGGGACACAATGTGTTTTCTGTTCAAACACGTAATAATTTCAGACAAACTTTGATCTTTTTATGGGGGAAAAAATTACTAAAAAACCTTTGGAAGGTGCTCATTTTCTTTCTGCTCTAAGACTTTGGTACTTAGCTTTTTTCTTTTTTACATTCAGTGGGAAATAAAATTGTGCCCTGTCTATTCTGCAAAAATCTCATGCTGCATTGCTAAAATCAATGTGAGTTTTGCCTTTGACTTTGCTGGAATTAGGATCAGGCACTAAAATGTACAGCAGAGGTTCAAGTCTTGCAAATCCTTCTTCACACAAGTAGTCCCAGCAAATGAATGAGGTTCCAGGATTGAGCACTGTGATATGTACAGGTATATTTTAGATTAAATAATTCATTTTGTATAATGGGAAAGGTATGAAGGCATTTTAAATAACCTACCATCGTTATTAGTTGCTATTGCTAACTAGGTAATACTTTCTCAAAGCCAATAACAAAATGAATATATTATGGCAAAGAACTGCTGATGAGAGGGCAATTGGGACCATCTCTTCTCTTAGTGCATCCCCCTTTCTCGCATATGATGTGCCATGATAGAGGTCATTTAAAAATTGGACTCCAATGTTTATTAACCAACACAGGTAGAGTGGCCCATTTGATCCTCACCAACGGAGATGCTCATACAACTAGGGTACCTCTATACTGGAGCCTACAGACTCCTGTGGCCACACTGGGCTTTTATTAAATTGACTTAATTGCTTCCTTAAGCTGACTTAATAATACCGCTTCTTAAGGTTGACTTAACACTTAAGTTGACCTTATTAAGTTGGCTTAAGCCAGTGTAGAAAAGAAATAGCCCTTAAATTGACTTAATTGGCCTCCAGGCCTCCTCCCAGAGTTCCTGGTCACCAGAAAGGGTTGACTTAGAACCTGCTAGTGTGGATGCTGGCAGTCAACAGGAGTTTTCAGAGTTGATGCTCTAAGTTGACTCAAGAAGGTCGACTTCAAGGGTATGTCCACACAGGCTTCTTATTTTGAAACAACAGAACTTGTTTCAAAATAAGAAGTGGCATGTCCAAACGACATTCTCTCATTTTGAAACAACGAGTTCCGTTGTTTCGAAACAAGAGCTGTTGTTTCGAAATGGCTTAAACCCCTTCCGTTTCGAAACAATGGTTATTTCGAAACAAGTTGTTTTGAAATAACCCCATTGGGACATGCTGTTTTGAAATGACGGTTATTTCGAAACAACTCGTTTCGAAACAACCATTGTCCGGACATGTTATTTCAAAACAAGCATTGTTTCAAAATAACCGTCTGACCTTCCTCTCAGGGTGCACAGCATGCTGGGGAACAGGAAGTTCCTGTCAGGGCATGCCTGTCAGGCAGCACAGCCTGACCCTTCATCAGGCATGGCTGCTCAGGCAGGCACTGCCACTGGGGGGCGATGCCAGGCCCCTGTCTGGACCCCCGAGGAGGTTCGCTGCCTCCTCGGAATCTGGCAGCAGCCAGACATCATGTCCAGGTTCGGGGCCTCCCACCATTATTAGTCTATTATGTCTGAGCAGGGCCACCCCCACAGCACCGAGCAGGTCTGGAGCAAAGTAAAGGTGCTCTGCTAGGACCATGCCTGGACCCAGGAGGCCCGGGAGCTCGAGGGGGCAGGGAGCTCGGCCACATGCCCCTACTTTGAGGAGCTCCACTCTTTCCTGGGTCCAGAGCCCAGCGGTCTCCCTGGTGAGGCTCTGGACACAGGTGTCCAGCAGAGCCCCTTGTCGGGCCTGGAGGCACTGGGGTCCGATGTCTCTGTTGGGGGGGGCTCCAGCCGCAGCACCACCAGCAGCGGAGGCCACCCTGAGCAGCCCGGAACTGTTCGCCGGCCCGGAGGTGGTGAGCAGCCCAGAGGACCAGGGGCCCACCACCATCTCGGCCCCTGGGTCTGACACGGAGCCTGGGACATCGTACCAGACCTCTGGAGCCCCTGTGGGTAAGTATTCCCCTCCCACTGAGGCACACAGGGCTGGGCCTGTCCAGCAGGTCACAGGCAATGAGGGGGTCCAGGGCTTGGCACCGGGGCAGGTAGGGCACAGGGTCAGCAGGTGCAGAGCCCCCCCCCCCCGGCCACGGGTCCCACAGAGACAGGTGGCACTGGGGTCACAGGCCCCTGTGTGCCTGGGGGTGGTGAACAGGGGCTGGCTGTTAAAGCTGCAGCCGCATCTTGGGTGGGGTGGACAGCATGCAGGCCACATCACTTGCATGTGGCCTTGGGAGACCCCCCTAGAGCAAGGTATGGCTGAGGCCAGCTCACCCTCATGGGCACCACTAGCATGTGTGCCTCCAGGGTATGGTTCCCAGATGTCTGGCAAAAGGAGAACATGGTCCCCTTTTTATTGTCCTGTTCTTTTTACCCTCACATTTGCTGTCTGGCAGGCAGTTTAAAATACAGGAGTTTGTCAGGCTTTGTACTGTAGGGGTTGAAGGATCCTGGAATGCCATAGAATACTGATTTGTACACGCAAGTGTTCCAGGGCCCCCTAAACCCTGACGAATACCACAGCCAGACAACATTTTCTCCCAGGGTCCTCCAATGTCCTCCACTCGGTACTGTCCTGGCCTCCTTTTGAGGCTTTGGGGGCCAGTAGCCCTACCCCAGGGCAATGTCCCACAGGATCCTGAGTCCTGCTGACAGTTAGGGCAGAGGTGTGTGCTGCAGACAGGCTGCACACAGACAGGGCCAGCAGGTGGCAGGGGCCAACTGTGTTTTCTGTTTCCCTACAGCAGATCGCCCAGCTGCTCGCTAGCCACCACCACCGCCAGCCCGAAGACTCAGCCCCAGGGCACCCCGACGGAGAAGGAGGGCTCCCCGGTTGTGGACTGAGCTCCTCAAGAGCCTCGAAGAGCTCGGTGAAAGGACGGAGGCATCGATGCAGGCCTAGCAATGTGAGCAGGCCCAGAGGCAGGACACCGTCCTCCGGGTCCTAGACCGGGTCACAGCGGCGGAGGACAGGGTGGCCATGGCTCGGGAGTGCCTCAGCGAGCAACTGCCTGCAGCCATTGAGGCCCACGCCGCTGCCATCCAAGAGCTGGGAGAGAGGCTGGCCCCACCACGTCATGCTGAGGGTCCACCGCCTGGCCCTCCTCGGAGGTGATGATGCACGGAGGGTGGCTGTGGGCATGGGAGTGGTGCACCATACCCCTCCGGACCCTCCCACAGGCTGTGCCTGACTTCTTGCCTGATACCCGGACTCTCTCACCCTTTCCCCCTTCCAACTTGCTGCCCCCTCCCCGAACTCCCCAAAGTCCCCCTCCCACCTCCAAGATGCTGCCCCCTCCCCAAAATCCCTAAAGTCCCCCCCTCCAAGTTGCCGCCCCCTCCCCCGGACTGCCCCCACATTGCTCCATCCTGTAACCCCCCCCCAGCCCTTCCCTGCCCCAACCCCTGTATTGTTAAATAAATAGTTTGGCACTTATTCGTGGCTTTCAGTGGTTTAATTGGGGGTAGTTGACAGTGCAGGTGGATGGGTGGGGGCTGGCTGTGGGCAAACGGGGGAAAGGGCGGTGTGGGGCAGGCCTGGCCCTCAGAGATCCTCCTCGGCGAAGGCGGTCCGGAGTGCGTTGTGCACGGACAGGGCTCACTGGGACAGCTGCTCCCTTGTGGGCACAGGTGGGGTTCTTCATAGTCCCTGCCGAGGAATCGGGTCTCAGCTTCCCATGCAGGTGGAATGGGCTCACCCTGCTGCTTGCAGTAATTGTGGAGGGCCACACATGTGGCGATCACTTGGGGCAGTGTCCTCTCTGCGAGGTGGAGGTGGGTGAGGAGGCACCTCCAGCGGGCCTTGAGGTGGCCGAATGCCTGCTCCACCACCTGGCGGCAGCGGGTCAAGCAGCAATTGAAGATCTGCCGGGAGGGATTGAGGGGCCCTGCATATGGCCGCATGAGCCATGGCCATAGGGGGTAGGCCGCGTCTGCCACAATGAGGACAGGCACCTTTATTCCCCCAAGATTGATGTTGTGAGGGGGGAAGAAGGTGCCTGCCTCCATGCCCTGGTAGAGGGCAGAGTTCTGGAGGACCCTGGTGTCATGGGCCCTCCCTGGCTATCCGACATAACAGTTCTGGAACAGGCCCCGGTGGTCCACAAGGGCCTGCAGGATGATGGAGTGGTACGCCTTCCTCTTGCGGTACTCCGCGGCTCTGTGCTCCGGGGCTTGCACGGGGATGTGATGGCGTCGAGGATCCCCGCACAACTGGGGAAGCTGAGGGTGGCCATGCCTGGGATGGTGTCCTGCAGCTCCCCTTGTCTCACCAGGCATCGCAGCAGGACCCGGTTGACGGCCCTGGTGACCTTGACGAGGATGTTCCCGGTGGTGGACCTCCCAACGCCGAAGTGGTGCGCCACTGACCTGTGGGACACCGGACTGGCCATCTTCCAGAGGGCGATGGCCACTCTTTTGTCCACGGGGATGGCAGGCCTCATGGGGGTGTCCCTGCGGCACAGCTGCAGAGCGAGTTCGGTGACCAGGAGGGTGAAGCTGGCCCTGGTCATGCAGAAGTTCTGCCTCCAGTCATCGTCCCCCCAGGTGCGCAGCATGACCTGCTCCCACCAGTCTGGGCTGGTCTCCCAGGCCGAGACCTGGCGAGGCACGGAGGGGAGCAGGGGCAATAGCTCTGCCCTGTGGACGAGGTGGATGTAAGCCTCAGGCAGAGGCTGGGCACACGCTGGGTCTGTGAGCAGAGTGTCCCACATGAGCAGGACACTCTGCAGGCGGTCAGAGTGGCTGGGTGTTGCACGGTGCTGTCTGGGCAACTGGGCAGTGTCCATTGCTTGCAGAGCCCGGCTAGTCAGAGTGGACAGGGAAGTGAGGTCAGGGCCAGCTTTTATGGGATTGGCTACCAACATGGCCGCCGACAGGGCCCAGGGAGGCAGCCATGTTGCCACACCTCCCATGGTGCCCTGCCCCTGAAGCGAAATAGCAAGTCCACAGTGTGGACATGCTATTTCAATTCCTGCTTTTTTCCTTATTTTGAAATAGCTTTTTGCTATTTCAAAAATAAGACATTTTGAAATAGGCATTATTTCGAAACAGCTTGTTTTGAAATGAACTGTTTTGAAACAAGCACTTGTGTGTGGACATAGCCTAAGTCAACTTAACAGTCTCCAGTGTTGACATACCCCTGGTTATCCCACAAGGCATCCAAATGATTAGCCTAAGCTAAACAAAGAGATCAGCTTGAGAAAGTGATCATAATGCACAGAAAATCGGCCTCCTCCCCCCAAAAAGCCCCTCAAAATGAGATGTCCTTTCTTGAATGAGTGTACCTCTTGTACACTGTACAATGTTAGTATGATTATAGTTCATACTTTTACATTGATTTACTGTAGCTGTCAGTTACAAATGTGTTAAATTCTTCTTCCCTTGGATGTGTATACTGCTTGATGATGTGATATAACTGGTTTCTTCAATCATTTGTATTATTGAATGACTTAAGGATAAATTCTAGAACTGGTCTAGTGAAGATGTTAGCAAAACTTCCATTGACTTGATGGGTACCAGCACAGCCCAAATCAAGGGAGAAGCAGAAGTAGAAGGAACCAAAAAAAAAAAAAAAAAAAAAAAAAAAGAATTTGAAAAATAGGGAATTGGAAGAAAAATGGGAGTGATTTTTAGAAAGTCTAAATCAAGCCAGAGTATCCCATAACTTTTAGGATAATTAAAAGTTAGATTTACTTCTATAAAGTCTGTAATGAGAAAACAGCGAAACTAAAATCAATGGATCTGTTACCTGGCCAAATACACACAAAGCCCACAACCTGATTTATTGATCTATTCATTGCAATGCTACCGCATTGTATCAGAAGTTGGTGTAAACAGCTGAACAAATCTATCACATTTTTCCTAAAAGGCAAGAGGGAAAAGTCTCCAACTGGATTGTTCCATATTTTGGCAAAGGCCATGATATTCTTCAACAATGAACTTTTAAAAAATTTCCACAAAAATAATTGGCAATTTTCAATCAACTCTAGTTTATATCTTTATGTTTAATCTTATTGTTCTAGAAAAATTCCTCCAGAAAATAAGAGGCAAGATGAAGATGGAACATTATCATCCGAAGTAATAAATGTTGGCCAGGAAAGAAGCTAATTTTACAGAGGTATTATTTACGTGCTCTCACAGTTCTGTACAGATTTGTTAACTCAGCTTCTCTTATTCTATTTTGCCAAGTCTGCAATCAGAACCTAAATGTCCAGGGCATAAGGAAAATAATAATAATGAAAAATCTTTTGATCAATGACTCATTAAAAGTTTGATTCTGGAAGATGGAGCCAGACAGGAAGTGGCATGTCTGAAGGTCAGGGCTCCTCCATGTTCCAAATTAATAAATTCTATAACTATATACAGGTAGGGGTTATAGTACAAAATATCTCATTTCAAGTCTAAACACTTTGTGGCAATCTCTGGGTGTAATCATGAGTCCTTATGATGTAAAAAACCCGACAAAAAGTAAATCACAGGAATAACCAGCAATAACAGAAAGAACTCTGGCAGGTCCTAGGTCTGAGCAGCTAGGAGTGAGACTGCCAGCATATGGCTAGAAGGCTACTGGAAAAGATAGTGACAGGATAGGTTCAATCCTCCATGAAATCCTTGGAAGTAAAAAGTGGAAGAGAGAAACACAGGATTAAATAGCTGAACAGAAAGCTAATCACTGTGACTTAGGTACAGGATTTGGGTCCTGATCATGCACTCGCCAATGGGAGTTTTGCCATTGATTTTTGTCGGATCTGGATCCTTAGCCTTAAGGCTAAACCTTAATGACTACATTAGGGGTATCACCTCGCAAAACAAAGCATTAATAAAAAATAACACACTGCTGAAAAGGTGCATAGATATCCTTGAGCAGCTAGACATGCTCCCAGAATAATACATGTGATGGGTCCTTGCAATGAAAGAAAGGTCAGGCCCCAGAGTATATATGCAGCAAAAACTGGCTGAACTTTTGGGTTTTAATATTAAAGATAATTTTTTTATGAGCTAAAAAATATTGTGTTCTTTTAAGAAGACAGGACGGTAGAAAATAGCTCCTGATTGTTTCAGTAAGGACTTTAGAGACTGGTACCAGCAGCAGCAGAAGGAATAAGAAAGATATGTAATATGGAGAAATGTATGATTTCCTGACCTCTTTTCCAGGAAGAATGCAAGAAACTAAGTATTTGCTTAGTTTTATGCATGTGCTTAAATCTACCTCTCTTCAGTAAAGCACTAAATCACATGGTGAGGTCCCCTCAAAAATTAAGCAGATACTTAAGTGTTTTGCTGAATTGGTGCTTTGAGATGTGAAACAAAATTTAAGAAGGAGGAAACCACATTAGTCTCAGTCAAACATCAGGACCAGAACAAAACTTCATTCCACGGACCAAAAAACAACAAATTGTTTTCTAGGGAAAAAAGGCTATAGTTGAGGTTGAGAGAATTCAGATCTCTGACACTGCTCTCATTCTTACTGTGTTGTTGAGAAAAGAATAGATGTGTGTATGTTATCTAAAAAAAATAATATCCTGGTAAATACCAGGGACACATTTTATATTTCAGAATAGTTTCAGGTGGAATATGGGATCTTCTTTGTGGCTCACAATCAGGAACTGGAGAACTTCAAGTACAACTGTCCTTGAACTCTAAAATCAGCTAGTAAAACCTTATCTTCCAGGAGTCACCCCACTTTTGTCAAATAGAGGGTGGATTCCACAGATAACCAGAATTTTCCTTTTATTTATTTGGGTTTTTTTGTTATGCCCTGTGGGCAGATCCTCAGCTAGTGTTAATTGTCAAAGCTTCACTAACTTCAGATCAGCAGAGAATCTGCCCTTAAAGCTTTCAGTATGACATTGTATTGTGATCTTTTCTTTTCCAAGGGCAATAGTAGGAAAAATATTGAAAATGTGATACTATTTTAAAAGGATAGTTTTGTAATTAAAGGCACAAGAATGGTATTTTAGAGATATAGCTTCAATGCCCTGCTGTCACAGGACTCCGTGTGTGACCTTGGACAAGTCATTTGATCTCTTTGTGTCTCAGCTCCCCATCTGTGAAATAGGAATAGTATTTCCTTTCCTCACAGATCCTGCAAGAATAAATTGATTAGAGTCTGTGAGGTGCATAGATCACACCGTGATTGGGGGTATGTGCCCATGACTCATAAATGTTAAGGTCAGAAGGTGTTACTAGATATGTTCTGAGGGCTGTTTAAAACCAAAACCTTGCTCTGACCCATGGGCCTGTTCACACCCAGTAACATCAAAAGAACAGCTTAAATTTATTTTAGGTTGCACCCACAGTATTCATTTCTAAAGCCTACAACATCTATCATTTGCTTGTCTAGTCAGGGCACACAAGATATCAGTTCAAATAAGGGATGGGTTTATTTACATAATGAGAATTAAAACCAACTTAACATTTATAGGCGTAAAGCCTAGGCCCAATACATAACCAGGGAGCTAACAAACGTTTATCACTCACAAAAGGACCACACAGGGATGAATGGATGGATGTTGGACCAGGAATCAAACTGAGGAAAATAGGAACTGGAAATTGGACATACACACCAACGGACTCCAGAACTCAGGTAAGTTGTCTTCTCTCTTTTTTCTATTTTCAGCAGATGGGTATGCATGCAACTGACTGCTCTTACAACAGCGTTGACTGCCACTATAATGGACAGCAAACATTGAACCATGCACAGGCTGAAGCCCAAGGACTGCAAAACCTTTGTAGCCTGGTTTCCAACCATTTTGCACACGCCCCTTAGTCTGTGGTGTACACAGCACTATTTTATGCACACGGCATCTTAAATTTTGCACTTGGCACTCTAGTTCCTTGCACTCAGCCCTACTCAAGTTTTAAAGTTCATACAGGGGTCACCTATAATTGTGACAACCAACAATAAACCACAATAAGGAACTAATCAGGTTCCTTACAGGATAACAAAAGGACCACTAGTTTTCATATGAAACTCTAGATCAGGGGTGGCCAAACTTATGGAACTCAAGAGCCACATGAGTTGATTATGAAACCTTCAGGAGCTGCACTGAGGCATACAGCCATATACTTTTACCTACTAAATTGATTTGCTGACATTCTTCCGTGAGCCACACTTTTTCATTCAAGAGCCACATGTGGCTCCCAAACCACAGTTTGGCCATGCCTGCTCTAGATAGATATGTAGAAGGATA
>VOCP01050492.1:0-12664 GCA_007922195.1 Podocnemis expansa
ATAACATGTTCTACAGCAAGGGTAGTTGGGTGTCCAACTCCTTTCACTGAGGGCTGAATCTGCTTTCACTTATTTACTACCAGGTCTGACCCCCGACCCACCCATCCACTGGCTACCCGTCTCGCTTCCCCAATGAGCTCGTTGGCTTCTAGACCCCCCAGCAACTTTCCTGACCCACCCATAGTTTGGAGAGCCATATTCTAGAAAGATTGTTATTGTATTATGTTATCTACAGCAGCATGTATATTTACATGGTTCAGGACAGAAAGGAACCAGTGGAAGGTTATTGCAGCATTATCTAAATATCCAAGGTTGTACAGGGGCTGGAGAAGTGCATGACAAAAGAATCTCTTCTACACAGAGATGGAGGAGCAGAGAGAGGAGACTTAAAACAAACTGAGACAGTTTGAACTTAGAGAAGTTGCTGTCTTTTTGCCAGGGAAACACCATCTTGCAAGCAACTGCAAGATACAGAGCCTACCACTTGCCAGGAAGGCCCAAGGTGGCTAAACACCAGCAGGAGCCAGTTTGGGGATAAGAGTGAGGAGAATAGACTAAAGAGTGACCTTGGAATAGTGTTCATAGAATAGAATGTGTCTATTATCTTTTGTCTCTGTGTGTCTATTTCCAAATGGATTATTAAAATGATTGTGCATTAATTTGCTAAATATTCACTTTAAAGCATATCTTAATTTAAAAATATATTAATTATTTTAGCTAAAGCTATGTGGACTGTATGGTGTTGGACACAATCCATTTCACTATGAAATGGATGGATGTGGGACTGTGGTGATTGGGAGGGGTCCCAATCTCTGTAAGACAGAAGTTTCCACGAGGTCTTTAGAACTAGGGGTGCTCACTAGGGGACTGTTGCCTGAGAAGCCAGAGGGTGCATCCTAGCTTTCTGGGACCAATCACGCATGGGAGGCTGGTGTGGACTGACTTAGGAGTGAGTGGTCATCTAGTGAAGCAGATTGAATCAAGGTTAGGAAGTGGAGATCTGAAGGGTTACAGCAGCACATTGGGCCACAGTTGGATAGCAGCCTGTCACACACCCTCCCTCTGCATCATGTTGCCTGCTTGATGCGAGTGCACACATATGATGCTGCTATCATAGTAATCATGTAGAATATTTAACACCATTCATTAAGGACCATTGCATGGCATAAATGGCATCAAACCATACAGTTGCATTGCAAAAGTGAAGATGAAAATTATACATTGTGCATCATATGACACCTAGTTATAAAATGTTTTCTTTTTAAACTCCACTTCTCTGTACACTTAAAGGTGGGATTCTGACAACATAGAGCAGTGGTTTTCCAGCATAAGGTTGGAACCCAGTACTGGATCACAGACACTCAGGTATGAGGTAATGGTGCCCACTATGGTAATCACCAAAAGACTGGAATGTGTTGCTGAAGGACTTAGTTCCTGAGTTTCAGGCATAAAGGATTTTTTTTTTCCCCTACTGGATATTGAGAAAAGAAAAAAAAAAAGTTTAAAAACCACTGACATAGAGGGCCAAGCTGAAATTCAATAAACCTCTGTAGGAGGAGCAAAAAGGTGACTTGGAAGGTCTAGAACAGTTTTTCCCCAGCTTTGCACTGTTGTGGCACACCTTGATACCTCTAATTATTTTGAGGCACACCACCATTAACTCACAAATCTTCAAATGATCTCAAATTAACTGATGAATATTCCACTGGTTTGGAAATGATGATATGTGAGGTGGCAGGGTTAGCAGAACAAGTGGCGGCAAGAAAGGGGAGGGAATATCAGGGCATCTATTTGACGTGGCAGGAGAGAGTGTGGGGAGCAGAGTGTGGGTGGCAAAGGAGGGTACTAGTGGTTCTATGGGGAACAGGACAGGGGAGGCATGAGCAGAGAGTGGAAGGAAAGGCAAGAGTGCTGATGTGGGGTGGCAGGGGGAACCTAAAGAATGGGAGGGCAGGGCAGGTGAGTGTGGCACAGCTTCCCTGGCCCCTTCACCCCAGCGGCTGGGCCATCTACAGCACCCACTTCCCTCTGACAATGCTTTTCCCAGCAGCTCCCACACCTGCAGCATCAACCTACCCCAAATCCAGGCTTCAAAGACAGCTTCAGCCCAGGAGTTTTAAGTCACTTGTCCTTAGCATGCACTGGGCATGCTACAGGCAGGAGCCCCAGCATGTACCCAGAGCAGCCATGCTCGGGAGTGGGCCTCACCTAGGATTAAAGTGAGGAGCGGCACCATGGCTGGTGTGGCCAGTTAAGGGGTTCCGGGGTGGCAGAGACAGCCAGGGGAGCCAGCATCAGGGCCCTGGAGTTGGGGGAGTGTCAGGGAAAAGTGGCAGCTGGGGTGGGGGCTGTCGGGGTAAAGCAGCAGCATCGGAAAAGTGGTGGGAAAACCAGTGGCAGGGGTTGGAGCATGTCGGGGAAAGGTGACGGCAGGGTTGAAAGTGGTGGCAGAGTAGTTGGGGAAAACTGGCGGCAGGGGAACAGTAGCATTAGAGGAGCTTGGCTTATATGTGGGTCAGCCAATTTGTATTAATCTGTGGGCTCAGAATGCAGTGTGGAGGAGGGGGGTTGGGCTTATGCATGGATCAGTTTATCCGCAAGTATATACAATTATACAATAATTCTTCTCATCTCTTCCGTGCTGGAATTAATCAGTCTGAGAGCAATAACCTGTAAATGCTAAATGAAGATATTCACATTCAGTTTCCAACAACCTGCCATAAGCTAGGCCAACAAACAATAACAAGAAATCATACTGAGGTCTGTAACCTGGAATGACACTGCCCCAGGAAAAGATTCAGGGCACATTCAGGCTACAGTTTATTTAAACACCTTTGATGGATAGGATGGGGGGGGCAGGTTATAGATCTGTTTTATACAGGCTGTGGGGGAGTCTAAGAGCATTTGACTACTTTTGACTTCTACCTCTAGGAGATTATTTCCCAGAAAACTACCAAGACGACAGCCAGGGTCTGGCAGGAGAGCTGTGTCACTTTTCATATATTCAGATTTATGTCTTTGGCATTACTGGGCCTCATTTTGCACAAGAGCTGCTGTGTTAGTCTAGTTCAGTAAAACATATAAGGAGTCCTGTGGCACTTAAAGGCTAACAAATTTAATGTATGAGATTTCCTGATAGAAAATCCCTAATGATCAGAAGATAGGGGAACTTCCAGAATGGGAGGAAATAAATGCAGGGAATCATAAGTCATGGGAACAGGTTACACCATAACAGCAAATCAAAACAGTTGTAAAGATTCAAAAACTGGAGAACAGCGTACAGAGGAGGATGAGGTCAAATTACCTGTTGCCATGAGTGAAAATCCTAAAGTCACTATTAAACCCTGAAGCAATGCAACTGAATTTGCAAATAAATTTGATCTCAGCAGCTTCTCTTTAAAGCCTTGATTTGGTATTCATCTGTCTGAGAACCGCTCTTTAGAAGTATTTCAAAATATTTATATGTATTTCTTTCTTGTAAATTCTGAGATTGCTATTTTAATTTAATGGTGGCTCAGGCTGTCAGCCCCATATTAGGTTAAACTGACAGCTGATGATGCCCAGGTAATGACTTCAGACGCAATAATGCAAGGCAATATGAGCCCCAGTTTGGGGATGTGCTTTCTCACGTTCATTGCTATCTGAAAGTGTGCTCAGCATAGTTGAACAGAAAAAAAAAATAACTTATTTTTTTAAAAGCATCTTGAGTTGTTTCCTTTTCTGCCAAAAGACAAGAAAACATTAAGAAGACTTTTCTTAAACTTTTCTGTCTGAGATCTGGAACAGGAATGGCCAAAGTGCAGCTCAGGAGTGGCATTTGTCTCTCAAAACAAAAAGTGTGTTTCACAGAAGACCTTGTCTTATATGAAACTCAGAAAAAGGAAAGCAGTCCCAGCCTAGGAGTTTTAAATCTCCCACCCTGGACATACTCAGACCATGCTTAGGGAGATCCCCATCCTGTGCCTAGCTACCAGAGGAACCAGGTAATGGGGCCTGGGAAAGAGGGGGTCAGCACGGGGAAGCCAGCATCAGGGTCTGGGGGCTAAGGAGGGGTTGGGACAGCAGGGAGAAGGGCAGCATTGTCAGAGATGGCAGTGAAAAGTGGCAGCATGGTCAGGGACAGAGGGTATAGTGGTGGCATTGTATGGGGCAGCAGGGAGAAGCAGTGCGATGTTTAGATTTTCTTATAGGCCTTAATGCAGTTTAATCATTCTTAAAATAAAATCATGTTTTACAAGCCCTTCTAAACATGATGTTGAATAATAAGAAATGAAAATATGAAGAAGAAAATAGATTGATTACTGTATAGGCCTGATTTCATGGTAACCTTAAGGGATTATTAGAATCTAACATTTGTAGGATCACTATTTGCCTTCTTTTTACAATATAATAAAAGTGTGCAATGAATTTTGAACATACTGGTTTTGGAGTAGGGAAATGTATATGGCTATATGCCTCAGTGTGGCTCTCGAAGGTTTAATAATCAGCTTGTGTGGCTTTTGAGTTCCATAAGTTTGGCCACCCCTGATCTAGAACATGCCAAAGCAGCATAATTCCTTTCTCAGATCATCCTAATACTCACAGGTAAGACTCATTACACGAGATCAAATTTTTATATGCACATCTGGAAAGAAAGGGATGCGCTAGGGGCATCTGTAATGGATCATCGTGGAATTATAAATCCAAATTCTGCACAAGGCCCAGTGATCTATCCTAGTCTGAAGAAAGATCCAAAACCCTAACTGACTGAAAAGGACTTGAAAGGCTGGCCCAGCAAGAGACCTGAACGACGCACACAGTCAAATCAAAACAGAATGTTGAGCAGTGACCCTCCCTAACAGTCCCTGGGATAAGGGGGCGCATTAAGCAGCAGGAAAAGAAATCTGTGAATTACCTGTGGTAGAAACTCATCCTCTTTGTAAAACCTTTAGAAACAGCTGATTCAATAAGCTTTAACAGATTGTTACCACAAATCTATCAGCAGCTCTTTGTCTCACCAGCCTTTATCAACCAACCAAGTTGGGAGACTGAGGGTGGGACAAGATTGTTGCCACAGAACATTGTGCTGTCACACGTGACCTCACAATCAACTGATACACACACTCACATACACAGAGCGGGACACAAGCAAATGCTAGGGAAATGGTAAAACTAAGAATACTGAGAAACTTGTCCAAAATCTGTAGGCATTTTGATTTGTGGTAAGCTGTGGGTAAAGGACTGAACCTTTGCATGTAGAGAATATCTCAGCTTTGAGCTGAGCAATAACAAAGCAGTTTGCAAATTTGAATTCAGGGATCTTGACATTCCCCCTGTTGAGCAGTGACTTTTCTCCTCATTTTACAGTGAGGCAAAGGGAAGCGCTAAAATGACTGCAAAGCCTGGGGGTGTGGTGGTCTAGAGATACAAGACTGAGTGGGACCAGAGCATGGTGGGGCAGTGTTGTGGGATGCTCTGGCCCCATTGTTGGACTGGTGGAAGAAGGAGAGGCCGAGGATGAGCAGGGGTGGAGAAGGGACTTTCTCCTGCGTGCCCCAGGGGAATTTGTCTAGTGAAGCCTGTCTGGAGGCTCTGCCATCCAGCTATAATAGCCATGACTAAAGGTACCCTGCAGTTCCTACCATTGTCCCCCTGCTCCAGCTGTGCACATGAGTCTGGCTCAGCCCCCTTTTCATACTCTGCATCTGTCCAGATGCACCATAGCTCTGACTGTCTAGTGCCGCACTGCTCTTCATCCTAAGCTCTCATAGTGCGTCTTGGTTCTTAACAGCAGCAGGGGCATCATTGCCACTAGGCCCACAGGGCTTTAGCCCCACCCATCTCTGGCCCAGACCCAGCAGTGTCTAGGGCCAGATCAGGCCTGGGCCATCTGGAGCATTGTGTCAGGTTCTGGATCCTGGCCACGGCCACCTGCTATGCTGACACAGCAGGCAGCAGCAGCAGCTGGAACTGGGCATGGACTTCTAGCGAGGAAAAGCCGTGTCTAGCTCCTGGATCAGGCCCTGACCCCTTTTTGATTGCGGCAACAGCTTTGACACCTTTGCATGGCTGCCCATCCACTCCTGGTACCGTTGTGCTGCTGCCTATGTAGTTTAAAAGTGAAGGAGGCAACCCCCCTTGTGATCCTAAGCTGGGTTCCCACATTTGCAGGCTTTCTTTATGTACCTTATTCCTGATGTGCAGCACTACCTGCTGTCCATCTTGTGGGGCCCCTAGAACTATCACAGTGTTCCTCAGTTCTGTTACCTGGGCCGCTCTTGATGATGACAGATGAGTTGTATCAACAAGTATTTTGTGAGTATTATATTGATGTGTACTGTGATGTCATCCAGATTTATGGGATAATTTATGATCATTTTTCATATTAACAATATTTCATCTTTACTATAATCCATACACAATATACCATGTTTGATAATAATGGAAAGGTTGTAAGTTGCTGGAAATGCTACTATGGCTTATATGTAGGTGTCATATCTGTATTAGAAGTTAGGAATAGTTTTCTTCTATTTGTGTTTGAAGTTCTTGCATTCTGGGACACTCCCAGACTGGGTGCCTGCATTCATTGTCTCCTTAATGCCCCATTAAGGAAGGTCCCAGGTATAGTGGTCTCAGGGAGAAATCTGTTGAGCCCCCAGAATTTGCCCATGTGACTCAACTCCATTTTAATTTGCAGAAAATCCACACAGCATGGGAAAAGCCAGAGGTAATAAAAGGCAGCAACATCAACTGCATTTGATCTTCAATCTTCAGTTTCCAGTCTGTAACCAGCTCACATCTCTGGAACTATTCCCCTGCACCTGGACAAAGACTCAGACCCACACAGGCTTTGGGTGTCTACTGCAGGAATTGGACTAATCTGCAAACTCCAAATATTTTCATGGACTTGCTTTATGTGGACTCTAAATAATTTGTGCGGTTGTGATTCACTTTGACCCTTTAATATTTTGCATAGTTTGTTACTTTTATTTCTATATTAACCCTTTAGTTTTAGTTACTGAAGGATAGGTTAACAGTCTGGTATTTTAGGTTACAACCCAGCTTATATTGTTCTGGGTGATGTGGCTGGCTCTTTTGGGACAGGTGAACCTGCTTTTTCAGAGAATCAGTGGCTAGCTGGGGACACAGGAGCTGATGTGCAATGAAGGGGGCTGTTTCTATCTTGCTAAGCTTCTTGATGACCAGTGTGGGGAATTAAAAGCCTATTTTGTGACTGATTGGGAGACTAGTTTCAGTATGACCCATTTGTGTTTGGAGAGTTTGGCTCTCATTTTTTGCAGCTTGTCCTGATTTTTGCATTTTCAGGAGGTGATCTCAGGAGCCCAGGTCACATTGGCATAGTCATGGCAGGATCCACAGAACTAGAAGATTTGGGTTTGATATTGGGATCCCACACTGCTCCTAAATTTTAGTTTTGTTACTGAGAATCTCAAAGGTTCAAATGGTCATAATGAGTGAGCAGCAATCATATAAGCCTATGAGTTCAAGAGAGCTTAGGCAGTTACGTAAGGAGCGCAAAATAACCCTTCAGGGGAATATCTAATGCATAATTTGAGAAATCTGCTTATTGAGAATGATCAGAGAACAGGACCTGTGTCTGATTCTGGAAAAGAGGGAGCTGGGGTAAGGGACGGTGAAGTACAAGCCCTGAAAGATAGCCAGAGCATCCAAATTGAGGAAAAGATGTTAAATCTCCTTTTGCAGGAGATGGAAGAAAGGGCTCACCAAAGGAATTTAGAGCTGATAGTTCCTAAGGAAAGAGCTCGTAGAGGGCGGATAAAGGAGTTACAGATGAAGGAAGCAGCAGAGCAGAGATCTCCTCAAAGGCAGTTGGAGATGGCCAAGTTCCAGGATGGGAAGAAGGGTCTGACTTCAGCTGAAAGTTCCTCAACTTTCTCCTTCAGAGAATAGGAAAGGATCTGTCCCTCTTACAAATAGGTTGAGGATATTGACTTTTGGCAGACTCTGTGAGGTCCATAAAATTCCTGATGAGAAAAAAGGACGTCTGTTCTCCCCAGCAGATTGTCTGAAAGGGCCAGAGAGGTATTTAATGATACGGAATTAAAGGATTTAGTAGACTATGGAAAATGTAAAGAAATCAAAATAAAGGTTTGAAACACATTCTTGGTTGTGCGTAGTTTTACTGAGGGTAGTTCACAGTGTGGGTGGATGGGTGGGGGCTGGCTGTGGGCAAACGGGGAGAGGGTGGTGTTGGGCAGGGCAGGCCTGGCCCTCAGAGTTCTTCCTGAGCGAAGGGGGTCATCAGTGCATCGTGCACTGTCAAGACTCTCTGGGACGGCTGTTCCCATGTGGGCGCGGGTCTAGGTTCCTCATAGTCCCTGGAGGGGTGTTGTGCCTCAGCTTCCCATGCAGGTGCAATGGGCTCAGCCCGCTGCTTGCAGTAGTTGTGTAGGGCCACACACACGTTGCTCACCTGTGGCATTGTCCTCTCTGCATGGTGGAGGCGGGTGAGGAGGCACCTCCAGCGAGCCTTGAGGCAGCCGAATGCCTGCTCGACCACCTGGCGGTAGCAGGTCAGGCAGCGGTTGAAGAGCTGCTGCGCAGGATCGAGGGGCCCTGCATACGGCCGCATGAGCCGGGGTGCAGGGGATAGGCCACGTCTGCCATGATGAGAATGGGATCCTCTACTCTCGCAACATTGATGGTATGCAGGGGGAAGAAGGTGCCTGCCTCCATGCCCCGGTACAGGGCAGGAGTACGGAGGACCCTGGCATCATGGGCCCTCCTTGGCCATCCCACATAATAGTTTTGGAAAAGGCCGCCGTGGTCCACAAGAGCCTGCAAAATGATCAAATGGTATCCCTTGCAGTTTTGGTACTCCACGGCTCGCTCTGGGGCTCACATGCGGATGTGTGATGCTTCCAGGATCCCCGCACAACTGGGGAAGCCAATGGTGGGCATGCCAGCAATGGTCTCCTGCAGCTCCCATTGTGTCACTAAGCATCACAACAGTACCCGGTTGATGGCCCTGGTGACCTCCATGAGGATTTTGCTGGTGGTGGACCTCCCAATGCCGAAGAGTTGCACCACAGACATGTGTTACTCCGGAGTGGCCACCTTTGAGAGGGCGATGGCCACTCTTTTGTCCACAGAGATGGCAGGCCTCATGGGGGTGTCCCTTTGGTGCAGTAGAGGGGGGAGTTCTGTGAGCAGAAGGTTGAAGTTGGCCCTGCTCATGCGGAAGTTCATCCTGCACTGCTCGTCCCCCAAGGTTCGGAGCACTACCCACTCCCACCAGTCTGGGCTGGTCTCCCGGGCCCAGACCTGGTGAGGCACGGAGGGGGGCGGGGGCAGTAGCTCTACTCTGCAGCCCAACTGGATGACAGCCTTGAGCAGAGGCTGGGCACCATCTCAGTCTGAAAGCAGAGTGTCCCACATCAGCAGGACACTCTACAGGTGGGTAGAGGGTCTGTTCATTGCATGGCGCTGGCTGGGCAGCCAGGCAGTATCCATTGCTTTCAGTGTCCTGCTAGCCAGAGTGGACAGAGAAGTGAGGTTGGGGCCATCTTTTATAGGATTGGCTACCAACATGGCCGACATGTTGCCACACCTCCTGTGGAGCCCTGCCCCTGAAGTGAAATAGCAAGTCCACAGTGTGGACATGCTATTCAATTCCCGCTTTTCCCTTTTTTTGAAAATTTTTTTGTTATTTCAAATTAAGTATTTTTGAAATAAGGGCTTTATTTCGAAACGACTTGTTTTGAAATAACCTATTTCAAAAGAACCTCCTGTGTGTGGGCATAGGCATGGAGTGAGAGTTTGGGACTAGAACATCAGAACCCTGTTTCTGAAATCTTAGTTTGGATGTTTGGTATATCCTTAAGACACAGTCCTGACTTGAAATTTGCCATAACTGAACATCTGGAAGTTGATAGGCAAGCTAGTGTACGGCTTAATGAAATTTTCCTGACCGACTGAGTTGAGAAGATTCACCCAAACTGAGAGCTGCTGCATTAGGGACACACCTAGTCACACAATGGATCATGTTACAGAACCCAGGTTTCAAGCATCCAGAGAAGACAAAAGAAAGAAAGAAACTTTCTCCTGTGAGTGTGAGGCTGGGGTTAACCCTGAAGTATCCAAACTCTAATGATGTAGTTTTAAATTCAAATCCTATGCACCCAGGATCACTAAAATAAACCAAAAAACAGCTGGTTAATTTTAAAAAGCCAAGAGGGCACTGAACAAATTACCCCACTGACAAACATATTTGTATTGAAGACATAACAAAGTTAACTGTAAAACACACTCTTATGATGACTGGATATAAATACGAATGATGATATTGACTCTTTGTAATTGATTCGCTGCCAAAGAATGGAAAAAGTGCCACATGCTTGATATTTTATACAATCTTTGAGACTTGTTCAAAGCTGTTATAGTACACCACCGAGTCCAACCCTTTTGTGATGCATTTAGTGCAGTCTCATGGACACCTCTTCCTGCATCAGTTTTGCATGGGGGGTTTGACACTGTCCAGATTTAGGGGATCATTGTTGATAGCTTTTCATATTAACACTATTTTATATTTGCAATAATTCTTAAGCAATACTCTATGTTTCATACCAACAAAAAGTTTGTAAACTTCTAGGAATAATTCTGTAGTTTATGTGGAGGTGGCATACCTTTATTAGAAGTTAGGAATGTCTTTGTTCTATATGGGTATGTGTACACCCAAAAGTTATTTTAAAATGAGAAGGCTTATTTCAAAATAACCTTGACAATGTAGATACAGCCTATGTGTTTTGAGTTATCAGACTCTGTGAAGTTCCCAAGGGGCCTCTGTTTTAGTCTAGTTCAGTAAAACAAACAAGGAGTCTTGTGGCACTTCAAAATCAATAAATTAATTTATTGCCTGAGCTTTTGTGGAAGAAAATTCCACTTTCTCAAATGTTTTGAAGATGGGGGAACTTACAGAACAGGAAGAAATAAATGCAGGGAAGTGTAAGTCATGGGATCAGCTCACATGACTGAATTTATTTGGAATTCTGACTATGTTGCTTTAGAGCTAGATAGGGACTTTGGATTTTTTTCTCATTACAACAGGTGATTTGACCTCATCTCCCTCTATATGCTGTTCCCCAGTGTTTGAATCTTAACAACAGCTTTGATTTGCTGTTACAGTGTGACCTGTTCCCATGACTGACACTTCCCTCCATTCATTTCCTCCCATTCTGTAAGTTCTTCCATCTTGTAAGCATCTGACAAAGTGAGATTTTCTCCCACAAAAGCTTGTGCAGTAAATATATTGGTTAGTCTTTAAGTGCCATAGGACTCATTGTTTTGATTCTGGGACACTCCCAGACTGAATTCCGGTAACCACTGTCTTCTTAATGGTGCATGAGAGAAGGCCCCAGGTACAGTAGGCCCAGGGAGAAACCTGTTGAACCACTAGGATTGGTCTATCTGACTCAACTCCATTTTGTCTTCAGTCTTCAATCTACAACCAATAGCCATTTCTGAAACTATTCCTCTTTGACTGGACAAAGGAGTGAGGCCCACGCTGGTGATGGGTGCTATTAGAGGAACTAGACATACCTGCAAACTCCAAATTCTTCCAAGGACCTGTTTCTATGGACTCTAAGCTATTTGTATGTATGTGATTCACTTTGACCCTTTAACGTGTCTCTCATTTTGTTTCTTTTCTTTTATATTAAACCTTTGCTTTTAGTAATTAAAGGACAGGTTGGCAGCCTGCTCTTTTGGGTAAGATACAAGCCTGAGTTGTTCTGGGTATGTGGTTGGTCCTTTGGGATCAGGAAAACCTGTTTCTTTAAGAGACCTAGTGGCTAGTTGGAGACCAGAAGGGCTGATGTGCAAGAAAGGGGTAGTTTCTATCTTATTTTGTTTCCGGTTCTTGCGGCTCCTCACAAGCAACAGGAGCCATCTCTGAGTCGCTGCCACTCAGAGGCAGCTCCTGCTGCTTGTGAAAAGCAGCACAGACTGTCTCCAGTTCCAAAACCCTTGCAGGAGGCTCAAAGCTGGATTGGGTCCATGCTGCTTCCGGCAAGTGGCATCAGCTGGATCAGGCCCTGGAGCAGGATCAGGGCCGTGGGGGAGCGGGCCTCGGGGCCTGACGCTCCTCCAGTAACCCCACTGACTATCAGACAGCAGTGACCCCCAGGTGGATGGTTCCTCTAGGACTTTGGATCTTCCAGAAGTGCAACAACAAATGCAGAGCCCAGTGCCTGTAGCTGAGAGACCTGACAAGGAACCCTCACCAGCCTTGGCTCAAGAGGAAGCCTACACAATTCACAGTAGACCCATGTTCGGTAGGTGTGACAGAGTTATCAAACTGGCCAACAGGTTGACTTAGGATGCACTTGGGGTAAATAGTGAGGAAGTAATACACCTCACACAGAGATCTGTGGCAGCCATTGTAGGCTTCCTCAGACCCTTTGAGGAGAACCCCTGTGAATCTTATAATCTGGAGCCCGATTTTTCCAGAATGACAAATTCTCAGCTGCGGGGGGAGGATGTAAGGCAGGTCTAAAGGCTCTCCACTACTCATGCTTAGAAGCTAAAAGGAGGACAACTGATCTGCATGGGCTTTTTATTAGCATAAGTACAAATAAATAGTTAGATAATCTCACTGTGTAGGTCTGGGGCATGAAGGTGAATTATATATGGGCTGATCTAGATC
>VOCP01050500.1:0-16517 GCA_007922195.1 Podocnemis expansa
GGGCCTTGGCATTCTGATGGTGGAGTTCATGACTATCAATAGCAGAGCAGGGCCAAAAGGCGCGCAATTGCGCATCCGCATGGGCATTGCCCTGCGAAAGAAAGCCAGGAAGTGGTTGGTGACTGCGGATGTGGGCAATAAAAAAACGGTGGGAACGGGAGCGGATGAGGGATTGAAGCGCAAGGAAAAGACTCAAAAGCGCCGGATCAATAGCTGGGGAAACATAGCTGCCAACTATACAAGAGGCAATATTAGCGACATATAGGCTATCAGTGATAACATTAATAGGCTGAGCAGAAAAATGAGAAAAGGCAAGACAGACTGCAGCTAACTCCGAGCGCTGAGGCGAGGTTTGAGGAGGGGTAAAACGTGAAGACCATTGGCCAGCGGCGAACCAAGAGACAACGCCGCGGGTAGGGCTGCCGTCAGTAAACGCAGTAAGCGCGTCGGGAATGGGGGTAAGGACGAGTAAACACTCGAGCTGAATAGGGATGTGCTGCACAATGTGCAGGCGCGGGTCTTTGGAAATATGATAGGAAAGACGCCCCACATACCCAGCTAAGGCAAGTTGTAGGGACTCCGAAAAGGCAATCGCCAGGGCACTGCGTTTCAATGGGAGGGGAAGAACAATCTCAGTAGGGTCAAGACCCATCAGAGCCAGAGAACGCATTCAGCCCTTAGTAATCAACTGAGCAATCATACAATCCAGCGGTGTCAGGGTATTAGGAGGGGCGTGGGGAAGATAAAGCCACTCAAGAATACGGAGGGGGGCAGAAGCAGGCTCCTGAGCCAGGACTGCACAAGGTTGAAGTGTGTCATGAAGACAGATAAGTTTAGGAGGGAGATTTGCGGCGGCTCGATCCACCCACCGCTGGGCTATGATGGAATTAACATGATCAAGAACGGCAAGTTGCGATGGCTGTAAAGAGATGGGATCAGAGGGGTGCTTGCCATCCTTAAGGGCTAGGAACAAGGGTCGGAGAGTTTCTGTAGTAAGCCGATAATAAGGGCGTAACCAATTGATGGCCCCCAGGACTTGCTGTAACACAACATAAGTAACAGGCGAGGGAAGGCGAATAGCAGGGATAACTGGAACTGAATATGCAGCAAAGAGTTTATGGCCCAAATACAAAAAGGGTTCCATAGTCTGAACCTTTTCGGGGGCTATTTGGAGGCCGAATAGGTGCAAGCTAGATTGGAGATCATGGCGCCAGGAGGCCGGTAAGGTAGGGCCGGCGACCAAGATGTCATCCATATAGTGATAGATCAAAAGTCGGGGATATTTATCACGAAAGGGTTGTAACGCCCGGGCAACAAAATGTTGGCAGAGCGTGGGGCTGTTTAACATGCCTTGGGGCAATACTGTCCATTGGTATCTTTTGGTGGGTTGGGAATTGTTAAGGACCGGGACGGTAAAAGCAAAGTATTTTTTATCCTGTTCAATAAGGGGGATAGAAAAGAAACAGTCCTTTAAGTCTATGATAGCTAACTGGTAGTCATGAGGGATTAAATTTGGATTTGGGGTGCCACATTGTAACGGGCCCATAGGCTCGATAATTTTATTTATTTCACGAAGGTCATGGAGCAACCGCCATTTACCTGATTTTTTACGAATGACAAAGACCGGGGTATTATAAGGGCTAGTGGAGGGTTCAATGTGTTGTGCTGACAGCTGATCCTGTACTAAATGCGTTAGCGCTTCCAATTTCTCCAGGGGGAGGGGCCACTGCTCAACCCAAATGGGAGCGTGTGGTTTCCATTGTAGTGCCAGGGCAACTGGGGGGGTCATGGCGTGACAAGAGAGGCTCCAATCTGTGACAAAATGTCTCGGCCCCACAAATTAAGCATGATGGGCAAAATGCAAGGGCGAATTTGTGCAACTTCTTTAGCCTCCTCGTTATCCCATACCGAGAGCCAATTAGTGCTGCGGCGGGAAGCTTGAGCGCCACCCACCCCCCATACGGAGGGAGCAATTTCAGAAGGCCAAGCGGGGTCCCAATGTTGTTGAGCAATAACAGAGACGTCAGCTCCGGTGTCCAGGAGCCCATCCAACGCTTTACCATTAATGTAATACGTACGTGTCGGCTTGCGGACCTGTATTTGTTGGAGGAGCGCTGCGACCTGGGGATGAAACGGAGGTACCTGAGTGTCATCTGATCTGGTGGAACTGAAACCGCCGTGCCGTTCTGCGAGCCCGGGGCCTCCCGGCGAACAGTAAGGCAGGACGAGGAGCTGAGCCCACGATTCCCCTTGGTGGAGCTCCAAGGGGAGGCTGCTCCAGAACTGGACGAATATTGTTCCTGTGTAATCAGAGTCAATAACCCCTGGCACCACCATGATCGAGCGCTTGTGAGCGGAAGAGCATGGGAGAATAATACCCACTGTTCCCTCCGGGAGGGGGCCAGTAAGTTGAGTGGGCATGAGCAAAACCTCCCCCGGGAGGGCGGTGGCCATGCTTTTGCCGTTAATAAGGTCAATGCCGGCGCTCCCTTTGGTGGCTGGCGGCGGGAGCGTGGCGAGGACCGCCCCCTGATTTATGCCTGGGCCTGGGGGGGGCCCGTCGGGGAGTTTCCCAGTGGATTAGAACGGCATTGGTTAGCCCAATGAAAGCCTTTATTACAACGGGGACATTTTTTAGAAGGGCGACCCCCATTCTTTGCAGCAGGGAACTGATTTTTCGCACCATGGGCTCCGCCCCCGGGCCCTCGGCACTCCCGACGGAAGTGGCCCGGTTTACGGCAGTTAAAACAGTTGCCCGTAGGCTTGTTACCAGCTCGGAGCGCGCCGGCCAGCAGGGCCATTGCATGGGTCTGAGTGCCCACCTCAGCACACGCTTGGATCATGTCAGCAAGCGTGTACTGAGCCCGATGAACAACAGATTGGAGAATTTTCTTACAGTCAGCATTGGCTTGCTCGTGCGCCAGGCGCAGGAGAAGCTCTGCTTGAGCTTCGGGATTATCAAGCTGTCGGTGTATGGCCTCCTTTAACCTATCTACAAACTGATGGAATGGTTCCGACGCCTGTTGTCTAACACTGGTAAAGGATAAGAGGGGCTTGCCCGAAGCAGGAACCCTGCGAAAGGCACGCTGCACGCAGAGCGCAGTACGGTGAAAATGTTCCACACCAAGCTCCATTTGCTGTTGGATGGTGGCAAACTGTCCTGCACCGTAAATTTGATCAGGGAGAGCCCCCGCGGTGCTGGCAGCTATTGCGGCAAGCCGAAACTCATTATCCCAAACCACATATTGAGCAGGGGACAAGATCATTCGGAAAAGATCTTTCCAATCTTGGGGAATCATAGTATAACCATTAGCCAGTCCTTCTATTAATCCACTAACATAAGTGGAGTGGAGACCAGATTCCCGTATGCCTTTATTCATCTCTCTCAAAATGGAATAATTAAGTGAAGTGTGGGTCACTTGCGGCTCTTCCCCTTCAAGCTGAGTATATGTAAGAGGGTACAAAGACGGGAGTTCCCCGTCCCATTGCTCCAGAAGGGGATGTTGTCCCTCACGCTGTGCCTGCTGAAGAGCGGCACGGACAGCCCCTGAATGCACCTGAGTCGGAGACGGCTCAGGAGGGGCGAGAGCCTGAGGAGCGGAGGGCGCGCTCGGGGCTTGGTCAACTGATGGGGCTGGGGGCAACACGCGGGGATAATCCGGAGGAGCCGGCCCCGCTAGTAAGGGAGATGCAACGGGGGACGCTTCTGCCCGTAATCGCCCTATTGCATCTGCACAGTGCTGCCGAAGGAGAATATGCTGAATTTCAGCCCGGGGCTCACGGAATAACCGCTCCCCAATTTTTTGCCAATCGGAAACGCTCAAGGAGCCCTTATCAGGGTACCATGGACATTTATATTCAATTATACGGAGGAGATCCTCCAGATGTTTTTGAGAGGCAGCCACACACCCGGTTTGCTTGAGAAGTTTTAAAAGCTCTTTCGCATGAGCCTTTTGCTGCACGGATAAATCCCCCCCCCCATACTCACGAGAGAGCGAAAACGCTGTGGTGCACCAAGGCTTTGCCAGCCGATGAGGTGGAGGGCTGGATCACGTCGGGGTCACCAGATGCGGGAAGAAACCAGGCAGAGTCGTGGAATACGGCTAAGAAGCGTCCCGGGAAAATCCCGGTGTCCTTTATTTATACAGTTTAGCATATCTCTAGCAGTCATTGCAATAATTAATATACCTGTTTACTTCGCCTGAAAGGTGGTGTGAGCTTCTCCAGATCCTCTTTCCCACAAGCCAGGGGCGTGGGGGTAACATGCTTGTACTTTTCCATAGTACACAGAATTCAGGGGTCATGCTGCGAACACAGGCGTGGCCTGCCAGCGTCCATGCTCCCAACACCCAGGGATCTCTCCCAGATAATGGGCTGCCTGGGATATATAAGGGAGGAGGAATAACAGGTCACTCCCCACTCCCTTTCTTTCTCCAATCACCTAACCACCTTAGTCCCGGTGGTAGGATTAGATGCGCCACCCATGCACCAATCCCAAGCCAGCGTGTGCCCATGAAGGCCCCACTTATATTGGGGTGGGTAGGAAAACAACCCATCCTATTGTCCACAAGTCTGCTACTCCTTCCAGCCCAACTTTGGAAGGGGGAAAGAAACAGGGGGAGTCATGCTAACCCACCTCAAGTCTGCTATATCTCTACAGCCCCCACAAACCCTGCAGCAGGTTTCACGGGCACCCTCTGAAGCCCAGAAAAGGGGAGTGACTCCCCTTTCTTCCCCTCACTATCTCCAAGGCTGCCCATCCTCCCATCGTGAAAGGTTCAGCCAACCAATGGCTTGTTCCTTCACACATCAATAGTTACTGCCTATGAGATGTGTCACTCTTGCTGTGTCGCATATCAGACAAGGACAGTTCCCCCCCACCTTGCCTCCTGGCAACCCATCTGGCTGCTACCTTGATCTACCAGTTCCTTCTCAGGACCCTGGCTCCCCAGTGGGAGAACTGACAGGTCCTATGGCCTTATGAGGGAAAGTTCTTCCCCAGACCCTTCAGGGCCAGAAACAGCTCTTGCTGATAACCTATGCAGGGGCTGAACTGCCCTCCCCAGCAGGGTCCTACACCCTGCAGACCTATGTCCAGGTGGTGCAAATCTCACTCACGTGGAGAGGTAATTTCCACCCATGTTTCGTTGAGTTCAGCAGGCTAGATCATACACAATCTGCCTTAAGGACACCCACCCCTCTCCTCTTCCTCCTTCTCCCCTCATTTGGTAGGGTCTTCCTAGCTTTTGGAAAGTGGTCCGAGGCCCTTAGCATGCCATGGGCCTACTCGTCCAGATGTAGCATCCCCACAGGGGACCCCACTCAACCTTCCCTGCTTATGGGAGAAAGGTTCCTAACCCCCTTTTTAGAGGGGCTTTGATATCTTCAGGTCCTAGCCCTTCCCACTCCATTATTTTTCATCCCAACCTGGGACTACCCAACTCCTAGAACCACTATATATGGTGGTTTCATCAAGAAAGACCACCTCCCTCTAGTTGAAGGAGTGCTACACAGCTTTTCAAACACCCCCGGTTAACCCCTTGATAACTAAGGGGGCAAATGTGGGTATCATACAGCCAATCCTGGTCCACTTCAAGCAGCCAACAACCCTAATCTGCTGCCTCTGGCACAAGAAAGCTCTCCTGACCTGAGGGAGGCTAACCATTTATCATCCATGGGTTGGGGCAGGGGATCAATAATTGCTCAAGCAGGAGCCGCGTGCCTACCAAACACTCTTCTATTGAGGAAGGTGGCACGTACAGATGTAACACCCACGTGGCCAGATAGAATCTGCCTTGCAGGCGGCTCTGACCAGAGGAGGGTGTGCGTGGAGACACAGCAAGGAGAGCCCTTTTGCCCCAGGAGCACCTGTTCTAAATCCCCAGAGTGACCACACACACAGTGGGATAGCACAGGAATTATGGGAATGGGGAAGGTTTATTTACAGAGGTGCAAAGGGGAAACTAACAGGGGAGATGGGGAAGCAGTAAAACAGAGTAACAGCTAACACAGGGCCCTGTAAGGCCCAGCAATGCAGCAGGCTGGAGGCAGACACGAACTCTGTATCTGCACCATGAGTTTGGGAGTCCCAGCACAGCTCCAGTCCAGTGTTCAGTCCAGCAATGCCTAGTCTTCAGTGCCAGCACTTTCCCAGCAAAAGTAAACCCTCTGATGCATCTTCTGCTGCTCTCTGCGAACCCAGAGTGACACCCTCCCCACTTAACTAACTACAACCTCCCTCCTGAGTTCCAGGTCCTGTACTCAAAGCCCCACAGCTCCAGATGGCCAGTCACTGGATTCTGCTCTGTCCTTGGGCGACTCTACCCAGCACAATGTCCTTCTGTGGGTGCTGGCCTGGCATCCCAAGTCAGCTGTTCTGTCTTCCCTGGCTTCCGGCAGGGCCTCTCCCTCTGCATCCTTCCCAGGGCCTCCAGCTCCAGCCTCCCTCCTCAGCTCCACACATTATTCCCTCTCCCACAGGGAAAAGATTTAATGGAACCATGCTCCTTAAAACCCCAGGGCGGGTACACTCTCCCCCCCTCCAAAAGAAAAGGATCCTTGATGTCCCCAACAAGGTGGGCAGTTTCAGTCCGGATTTCCAGTAGGAAACCCAGGGCCCCCATTGGCCAGGAGTATCACAATCGTCCAAATCACGGGACACTGAGGGGTGGAACAGGTGTCCTGTGAGGCAACTCACCCCCCGGGGTACTCCTGAGATTTTTACTTCACTGGGTTCTCCCAACCGATCATATGTCAGCACACACCTGGGCTTCCCTTCCCTTGGGGAACATCTAAGTTGGCTGTCAGGCATCGACTGCTGTGGCAGTACTGAACATGGGGGCACAGTGACAGATCCTTGAGGTGTAAAAGCAGGGGCATCTGGATTTAAAGTGGCTGTATGGGGTACAGGGTTCTCTTCCTCATCAGGTCCTTGGTGGGTGTCCACAGATTTGGCCACTGAACCCTCTGGGACACTTACTGTGGGTTCTTCCCCTTCCCCATCTCTTTGTGCAATGTTGGAAAGATCTGGTGTGGCTGAAACTTCTCCAAGAGGACATTGGCTGAACAGTAGTTCTTTCTCACTCTCTGAGGAGCCAGGTGTTTGCAAAGTCCTGTTATAGCTGCGTTGCTGGCATCGTGTCCGACTGGCAGGACCAGTGGTCTCAGAGACTGTGGGATCATCCTCATTGGGAAACAATACCTGTCTGACAGGGAACAGGTGATTCTGGTGTAGAGTTTTAGTGGGGCCACAACTGCCTTCCAGGCACATCTGATACAGTGGTAGATCTCCTAGTTTCTCCTCATTGACATACGGGTGTGACTCCCAATGATCAGCAATTTTGTGTTTTCTCTGTAATCCCAGATTTCGGGCCAGCACCCGATCACCAGTCTGAAGTTCCTGTTGCCTCACTCGCTGATCATATCACAATTTGTTCTTTTGATTCTGTTGGCCAGAAGCTTGTGTTGCTATCCAATATGCCTCCTTCAATTGGTCTTTTAGGCAAGCCATGTACTCCAAATATGTTTCAGGAAGTGCCCCATCGGAAGACACTCCAAAACACAGAGGTCAACTGGCAGCCGTGCCTCTTGACCAAACATCAACATGTATAGTGTGTAGCCAGTTGCCTCATGCCGAGTGCAGTTATAGACATGTACCAAGTGCTCCACATGCTGGCTCCAGGATTTTTTCTGGTGAGGCTCTAAGGTTCCCAGAATGTTGAGCAGCACGCGGTTGAATCGTTCAGGCAGTGGATCCCCTTGTGGATGATAAGGGGTGGTGTGTGATTTTTTGATCCCCATGATTGTGCAAAGTTCTTTTATTAATTGACTCTCGAAATCCCGTCCCTGCTCTGAATGTAGGCTCGCAGGCAACCCATAATGAACGAAGAGCGTGTCCCACAGGATCTTGGCAACTGTGGAAGATTTTTGATTTTTTGTGGGATAAGCCTGAGCATAACGAGTAAAATGGTTGGTTACCACCAGGATATTTGTCATACCCCGGTGATCAGGTTCTAATGACAGAAAGTCCAGACAGACAAGCTCCGTGGGTGCTGAACTTGTGATATTGACAAGAGGGGCTGTCTGCTTAGGCAAAGTCTTTTGTTGGATCCATCGGGTGCAAGTGTGTCCATGGTGGGCAATGTCGCGCCCCATCTGGGGCCAACAGAATCTTGCCTTAACTAAGGCCTCTAATCGTTTTACTCCCAGGTGACCCATTTGATAATGTCATGCCTCCAATACACCTTGCCAATACTTTTGTGGTAGTACCAACTGCTTTGGGTGAGGTCTCGAGGAATGCTTCTTCCCTTGATAAAGTTGCCCACCTCGAACCAATAAGCGATCCCATTCCTTCAGCAAGAGGACCTCCTCTGGATGACACGGTCAAATACTCTTGGGATCTTTTCCCCTTTCCAAACTGTAAAGGATATCCTTCATTCGTGGATCAGCTCTCTGGGCATGTTCCACCTCCCGATCCTTTAGTCTGGGCAGTTGAGGATCCTGTACTCTACTAAAACTTGAGTAGGCTATGGGAATGGCTTGTGGGGGCACCCCTAAGCAGTCTATTGCTCGTTCCCCATTGGCCGTGGAGTGTTCCTCCACAACAGATACTTGTTGGCATAAAGCTCTCAATTCAGGGGTACCCACATTCGTCCAATTATTGGATGACAAGTCTTTAATGTGAGGCTGATGAGACAAGGCATCTGCATCTATGTTTGTTCGACCCAGACGATACTGAAGGGTGAAATCATAAGCAGAGAGTGCTGCTAACCACTGATGTTCTGCTACAGATAATTTTGCTGTTGTCTTGATACACGTCAGAGGGTTATTATCACTCTTTACAATAAACTTTGCTCCATACAGGTAATCATGACACCTCTCTGTCACAGCCCATTTTAATGCCAGGAACTCCACTTGATAAGCAGGGTAGTTTCTCTCTGATGATGTGAGGCCTCGACTTGCAAAAGCTACTGGTTGAAGTTTGCCTTCATGCTCTTGATAAAGGACAGCTCCTAAACCAGTGTAGCTTGCATCAACATGGAGCTCATATGGCTGAGTGGGATCAGCATACACCAAAAAAGGTGCTTGAGTAACCTGTTGAATGATGTTACAGAAAGCTTCTTCACATTCACAAGTCCAGTGCTTTCCAAATGGTGTGCTCACATTGAAATATCGATGCCGGGGTGGTCTGGCCTTTTCCTTATTTGTGGGAGGGTATCCCTTTGTGAGTTCTGTGAGGGCATGCACAACATGGGAATAATCTTTTATGAACCTGTGATAATAGCCACAGAATCCCAGAAATTATTGTAATTCCTTGAGAGTTGTGGGCCTTGGCCATGCGGTAACTGCTTTTACCTTCTCTGGGTCTGTCGCTATACCATCTGCAGATACAATGTGTCCCACATGTCACACAGATGTCTGGCAGAAGATACACTTGTCTAAGGATAACTTGAGACCAGCCTCTTCCAACTGATCCAAGACCTTGCACAGCCGAGTTTCATGCTCTTCTAAAGTGTGTCCGAAGACCACAATGTCATCCATATACACCAGGCACTCTAACAGGTGCATATCCCCTACAACCTGTTCCATGAGTCGCTGAAATGTGGCCGGAGCCCCAGATACTCCTTGGGGCATACGATTAAATTTGTAAAACCCCAAGGGGCAGATGAACGCTGTCTTCTCTCAGTCCTCTGGTGCCATGGGTACTTGATAGTATCCACTGCAGAGATCAAGTACAGAGAACCAGCTACTGCCATTCAGGCTATCCAAAGCATCATCCACCCAGGGCATTGTGTATTGGTCAGGAATCATTCACCTGTTCAGAGTGCAATAATAACACACGTGCACACCTTGCCACTTTTCCTTCATACTACAACAATTGGTGATGCGTAAGGGCTCCTGGATTCCTCAATGATACCTGCTTGGGCCAGTTCCTGTAGGTGCTGCATCACATCTTCAATATCAGCAGGGGCTAATCATCTTGATCTCTCTTGAAAAGGCCGACCATCCTGCATTCGGATATGGTGTTCCACACCGTGAGCACACCCAACATCCCACTCATGCATAGAAAAAACAGCCTTCCTTTTGACTAACTCCTCACACAACCAGTCCTTCCACTGGGAATGGGGGAATCCCCAAACTGGAAACTATCCTTCCCAAAAGGCTTCGCCTTGGTCTCCTCTTGGAATGTAGGGCATCCCACTCACTGGTAGGCAGCTTTACATAAAGCATGCTTTGGTAGCTCCTGCAGATAGTTATTCCCCGCCATCTCTCGACACTTCTGTGCTAATCTTTGAAACAGGTTTGCATTTGTCCCTAGGATTAAAGATGCATGTTCTCTTCCCTTTGGATCTGGGCAGATCAATGCCAATGTTTCTATTTCCTGGGTTGTCCTGGCAACATCCTTTGGAAATTGGACCTTGAACAGGATATACCCAAAATAAGGGCATGAGTCACCACCAATTCCCCAGACTGTTAAGCCAGACAGGGAATGCACGGGCAAATGCTGCAGGTGTTGTTGATAGTAAGATTAATAAAGTATGGTGACCTGTGATCCACTATCCAGCAATGCCTCACACAAACATCCCTCTATATGGATGGGTACGACAGCTTGGGGCCCTGTTAGCCCATCAGGATAACCCTGATCTGTGTTTTTTTTGTGGGGGAGCCTTGGAATTTCAGGGTCTTGGATTGCTCCTTCTCCAAGCCCTGTTGGTGTTTCCCTGAAGCTCCCTACGGGTTTCCTGCAGTCTACGAAATACCCTTGCATGGTCTGTCTTGTTCTGGCACTCCAATTCATAGTGTCCATCTCTCCCATACTTATAACAGAACTCCTTTTTTTGGGCTATCACTCCTCCGATTATTTTTCCTTTTTCCAGATGGCACAGAATAAGCTTTCAGCATGGCCACTTCTTGGGTCAAATCTCTCAGGGCTGCCACTACTGATGGGACCTCTTCTGTTACTCCAAGCCCTGCGGTGATGTAACTCCCTGCTTTCTTTGGCGGTGCCACTGTAGCTGCCTGCAAAATCACTCCTCTTCTTCACTTATCTCTCGAATGAGATTGTGGAATGGAAGTGAGTTTTGGATCTGCTCCCTCACCTGCAGTCGCCACAGCATCAAACCGTCTTGTCGGGTTCTCCAAAGGATCTGATCTAACCTAGCAGAATCAATGCACTTAGTGGGAATTCCTCCCTTCTGCACTATTTGCTGCAGTAAGTCCTCCAGCCTCCTGACGAAATCTGACAACCTCTCCTGAGACCCTTGATAGGTGTGATGAAACCAATAATACAGGTCTTCGCTGCTATCCGTCATGCTGTAGACACTCTCAAGAGCAGCTAAATAGTTGTGCACTGTGGCAGCTGGTTGGGAGTCTTTCAGGGTTCAGACAACCCGCATAGCAGGTCCCCTCAGACTCTCAAGCACCTGTTTCCGCTTTTGAGCATCAGAGCATTGCCACTCTTGGACAAGGGGCACTGCAGATTCCCTCCAGGTCTCATAATCATCTTCCCCGAGGGTAAAGGTGTGACTCCAGAGAAACAAGGTAACTGCTTGTATGGTGCATTTTCAGGTACTGGCTTCAACACATGTCTGAAGGCATTCCCCAACTGTTTTGCCCACTACACTGGGTTGGATGCTGCAGGTGTTGGAGTCCCTCCTAATGCCAATATTAATTCCTCTCGTGTCCGCTTCTCATTTGCCATCAGACTCTGTAGCTTCTGAGCTAATGAGTCCACCTCTAGTAACAAAGGCACACTAGCTTGCACTTCTTTTGGTACTTTATCAGGATCTGCTTCCTTGGAATGAGTACATAGTGCTATCATACCCTTCAATTCATGACTGTAAATATGAGTGTGGACCTTCACTCTCCCCAGTACTCCTGCTGCATCTAGGCTCTCCTCAGTTTCATTGGGTTCCATCTCTTCTGGGAACCCTGCCATCAGCGCAGCCTGGATTACTGAGATCTGTGCCCCTCGGCAAAAGTCTTCTCGTAATTCTCTCTCCATTCCCCCCTCTTTTTTTCAGCAGGTGGTCTCTTTTCACTCTGAAGGAGCACCCAGGGTATGTGACATAGAGGTTTGTGTACTGAAAGAGTTCCCCATATGGGCCACCAATATGTAACACCCATGTGGCCAGATAAAGTCTGCCTTGCAGGTGGCTCTGGCCAGAGAAGGGTGTGCGTGGGGACACAGCAAGGAGAGCCCCTTTGCCCCATGGGCACCTGTTCCAAACCCCCAGAGTGACCACACACACACTGGGATAGCGCAGGGATTATGGGAATGGGGAAGGTTTATTTACAGAGGTGCACAGGGGAAACCAACAGGGGAGATGGGGGAGCAGTAACACAGAGTAAACAGCTAACACAGGGCCCTGCAAGGCCCAACAATGCAGCAGGCTGGAGGCAAACGCGAGCTCTGTGTCTGCACCATGAGTTCGGGAGTATCAGCACAGTTCCAGTCCAGTGTTCAGTCCAGCAACTCCTAGTCTTCGGCCCCTGCACTATCCCAGCAAAAGAAAATCCTCTGATGCCTCTTCTGCCACTCTCTGTGAACCCAGAGCAAAACCCTCCCCACTTAACTAACTACAACCTCCCCACTGAGTTCCAGGTGCTGTACTCATAGCCCCACAGCTCCAGATGGCCAGTCACTGGATGGCCAGTCACTGCTCTGTCCTTGGGTGACTTTCCCCAGCACAATGTCCTTCTGTGGGTGCTGGCCTGGCATCCCAAGTCAGCCGCTCTGTCTTCCCTGGCTTTAGGCAGGGCCTCTCCCTCTGCTTCCTTCCCAGGGCCTCCAGCTCCAGCCCCCCTCCTCAGCTCCACACCTTAGTCCCTCTCCCACAGGGCAAATATTTAAAGGAACCATGCTCCTTAAAACTTCAGGGGGGTTACACAGATAACAGGCCTAAGTTTGCTAAAGTAGTGGCTGCAAAGGTAGCCTTTTTGTTCATTACCTGCTTGTTCTATCTTTAAACAACAGAGAAAGAAAGGAGTGGGGGAAATACGTACTGGCCTACCCACTTCATGTATATATCTGCGAGAACCTGAGATCAGGATTCCCCTATCTCCCACTCACCATACACTGACCCTCGCTCGTGACCATAGGGGACAAATTTAAGCAGCTTCCATCCAACTTTCCTGCTTCCTCTCCCTCGGTTTCCTTCCTTCTCTATTCTCCTTTTACAATTCCCTCTTCTTCCTCTCTAAGGAGCTTGAGGAGTTTTCTCAGGAATTAGATCAGGAGTTCCCCCAGAGGGAACCCTCACTCTTAATGAAATGACTTGTAGGGAAGCTGATCTCCTCTGGATGGGGCCTGTCCTGAAGGCCAGTCCCCCCACCCTCTTCTTCTCAGAGTAGCCATGATAACTGAGGCCCTTTGGAGGTCCGAAGGTTCTTCTCACCAGGCCTCACCTCATATATGGGTCTCAGATCAGGGTTTCTTCCCTACCAATACCTATGGGTAAGGAGATTGGACCCCTCTGTTTGGAGCCCACCCATTTTTTCCTTGATGGTCTCCTCTTTTGTCCTTCCTCACTGGACTTGAACATCCAAACCACATCTCCCCTCCCCCCGGGTGTGTTCAACCAGGCTCCCGGTTGCAACGAACCGGATCAGACCATCACATGTAGAGGTGACTAACCCCAACCCATTGAGCTTGGAGAGGCCAGGTACCCCTTCGCTCTTTCTTCAGGACATGACAATCACTTGCCACATTTCAAGGCGTGCCTGGCCAGCTCAGTAGGTGGAGTATTAGGCTCCTAATCTAAGCGTCCAGGGTTTGTGCTCCTGTCCAGGCATTTGCCTTTTAATCTAATGGAACATTGATACTATTAACATCTTCCAAGTTGAATCAGCTAATGATCAACAGTGAGGGCCTCCATAATGTGTTAATGTTGCCCTCCTACCACAGCCTTAAGTCTTCTGATAGAGTGGCAGACAACCTCTTAGGCACCCTTCTTGCGGGTCTTCTCCCAGAAGAACCTGCAGGTCAGTAGCATGCTTGCCAATTGATGACCCATGCACAACCATGTTTTGGGGATGCTGCTTTGAGCATAGTTGTGCTGATGGCAGAAAAATTAAACTCCTCCCACCTTCCAACGTACAGCTAGTAGACACCTAGACCTGAATGATGTGAGCAGCGCACAAAGAAGAACAGTGGGTTACTCACTGGTAACTGTCCTCTGAGCTGGGCTGCTTACATACATTCAGATCCCTCCCACTGTCCCTGCTACTTGGAGTTCACGATAAGATGGGACTGAGGAGAGTCAGGGTTGGGGCCATATATAAAGCTGCGAGAGCAGCCAGACGGGGGTATTGGCTACTGCCCCTGCTCTGACAGGCTAGGGCTAAAAGTTTCCGGCCACTTATGCGCTTCAGTATGTAGACACCTAGAACTGAATGTATGTGAGCAGCCCATCTTGAAGAAAGATGGTTACAGGTAAGTAACCCACTGTTTTCAATACCTGTGTTTATTTCTGTTGCTGAACTGCAATGTCTTGTGGGTGACAGAAGTCGGGGCGTGGTTAGGAGTCTGTGGGATGGGGAGTGAGTGCACAAGGACAGCAGCCACAAACATCACTGCTGCTCATTGCAAAAGCGTGCTTTTAATGTTTCCCTGATATGCTGGGCTCCATGGTGAGCTTGCATTGTAATGCTTGCATCTGGCTGTTCAAAATTTGCAGCCAGCATTTTGACCTGGGCAACTCAGCCTTAAGAGAACTTTTCCCGGCGCACCTCACATAAATTATGGAGCACACAGCAAGCACTTCTAACTGTGAGTATCTTTTTCTCACATAGCTCAAGCCTAGTCAATATGCTCCACCACCTTCCCTTTAAATGCCCAAATGTACCCTACCACTGTTCTGCACTTTCTGAGCCTTTGATTGAAATGCTCATTATTGGCAGCCAGGTTACTGGTGTATGGTTTCATTAGCTAGGTGAGCAAGGGGTATACAGGATCCCCCATGTTCACTATTGGCATTTCAGAATCCTCAATACTGATTTTTTTGGTCTGTGAAGAAAGTGCCTGTCTGAATGTTTTGGAACAGACCTGACTTCCTAAGGATAAGCGTGTCATGTGCTTTCCCAGACCCCCACATTAATATCTGTGAAATGACCCCTGTGATCCACACGGGCCTGGAGGACCATAGAGAAGTATCTCTTGCAATTTATGTACTTGGTGGCAAGGTGACCCAGAGCTGAAATGTGTCCCATCTATGGAACCCCCACAACTTGAGGACCCCATAGCAGCAAACCCATCCACTATGTCCTAGACATTTCCCAAGGTCACCGCCCTTCTCAGCAGAAGTTTATTTATAGTTTGGCATACTTGCATCACTACAGGTCCCATGGTAGATTTCACGTTTATGAATTGATTTGCAGCTGACTGGTAACAAACTGGGGTTGCAAGCTTCCACAGTGTGATGGTGACTCACTTCTCCACTGTAAGAGATGATCTTAAACAAGTATTCATACATTACATTCCAAGGAGGGCTCTTTGCAAAGTTCAAGGAAAGTGCCTTTTCACATACAGAAGTTGTGTAGTCTCTGCTCCATCCCACACAGTTAGCATGATAAAGTCCCACCAGTCCAGTGGTTTTCAAACTTTTTTCCTCAGGACCCAGTTGAAAAAAATCATTTATGCCTGCAACCCAGCAATTGTATCGTTGAGAAGTGCATTCCAGTCTTTTGGCGGTGGCAACAGAGGGGTGCCACGACTCAGTGCCTGAGGGTCTGTGACCTAGTACTGGGTCCTCACCCTAAGTTTGAAAACCACTGCACTGGTCTATGCTTGTTTCCTAGGCCCAGAACTGGTTCTCCACAGACAGCAGATTAAGTATTACAGCCTGCACAAAGTGGGAATTATTTTGCACAATGACTTCTTGCAGGGCAGCCTCAGTAACATCGCAGTTTTCTGCACCGCATATCCTGATGTGCTGCTGGAAATACTGTAGAATAAGCTGAGACATGTTTGAAATGCTGTCAGTCACACTGTAGAGATGAGCAGGCTCCACTCCTTCATCAGAGGAGAATGGCACAAAAAGCACTTCCAGTTTGTTTCTTTATGAGAAAAAGGGAGGGAGCACACTGCATCATGGGAGGACAGCTGACTTCCCACAAGCCACAATGCTTCGTTTCACTGTGGGACACCTATGCACAGTGAAACACTTCTACATGCCACCTAACACCTAGCAATAGGGATGTAAGAACCCAGAGCAAGAAGTGTGGTTTGAACATGCTCTTCCGTTTTTATTAATTTAGCATCTCAGCACTGACTTTAAATCTCTCTCCCTTGTAGGCATGCTGGTAAGTGCTAATTTAGATATGACCATATTACTGACATATTTTGAAACAAATTACCAAAATAATTGAAGCCTGCATAATGACATAGGCTGTATTCACACACACGGTTATTTCGAAACAAGTTGTGTCGAAACAACTTGTTTTGAAATAACACCTTAATTCGAAATAACGTATTTTGAATTAACAAAATGTTACTTCGAAATAAGAAAAAAAACAGG
>VOCP01050534.1:0-12356 GCA_007922195.1 Podocnemis expansa
TCTAGTTCCTCTTTCAGGCCCTGGTACTTCTCCAGCTTCTCATGCTCCTTCTTCCTGATGTTGCTGTCACTTGGCACTGCTACATCTATCACCACCGCTGTCTTCTGGTCCTTGTCTATTACCACGATGTCTGGTTGATTGGCCAGTACCTGCCTGTCCGTCTGGATCTGGAAGTCCCACAGAATCTTAGCCCTGTTATTCTCCACGACCTTCTGTGGAATCTCCCATCTGGTCTTGGGAGGGTCTAGCCCATACACTGTGCAGATGTTCCTGTACACAATGCCAGCTACTTGGTTATGCCGTTCAGTGTATGCTGTTCCTGCCTGCATCTTACATCCTGCCACTATGTGTTGGACTGTCTCTGAGGCTTCTCTGCACAGTCTGCACCTTGGGTCCTGTCTAGTGTGGTAGACCCCGGCTTCAATGGATCTGGTGCTCAGTGCCTGTTCTTGTGCTGCTATGATCAGTGCCTCAGTGCTGTCTTTTAGTCCAGCTTTCTCCAGCCACTGGTAGGATTTCCCAATGTCAGCCACCTCAGCTATCTGTCCATGGCACATCCCATGCAGGGTCTTGTCTTGCCATGGCACTTCTTCTGCTTGATCTTCCTCCCATGTCTGCTGCTGCTGCCTCAGGCATTCTCTCAGCAGCTCATCTTTGGGTGCCATCTTACTGATGTACTGCTGGATGCTCTGGGTTTCATCCAGGACAGTGGCTTTGACACTCACCAAACCCTGCCCGCCTTCTTTCCGGCTGGTGTACAGTCTCTGGGTGTTGGATTTGGGGTGGAAACCTCCATACATTGTGAGGAGCTTCCAGGTCTTCACATCGGCAGCCTCCACGTCCTCCTTTGGCCAGCTCACTATACTGGCTGAGTATCTGATGACTGGCAAGGCGTACCTGTTGATGGCATGGATCTTGTTCTTCCCAGTGAGCTGGGTCTTCAGGACCTGTCTTATCCTTTGGTGGTACTTGGATGTTGCTGTCTTCCTTGCCTCTTCATCGTGGTTCCCATGTGACTGTGGGATGCCAAGGTACTTGTAGCTGGTCTGTATGTCTGCTATGTGGCCTGCTGGTAGTTCCACCCCATCAGTCTTGACTACCTTCCCTCTCTTTACTACCATCCGGCCACACTTCTCCAGTCCGAATGACATCCCAATATCCTCACTGTAGATCCGTGTCAGGTGGATTAGCGAGTCAATGTCTCATTCATTCTTAGCATACAGCTTGATGTCATCCATGTAGAGGAGGTGGCTGATGGTAGTGCCACTCTTGAACTAATCACAAGGACTGGCTATAATATATATGGGTTCAGAAAAAAAAACCTAGAAAAATTCTTGGAACCTAGGTCCATCAATGGGTGTCAGCCACAATAGGTGGATGCCACCCCTTGCTTGGCATGACTCTACTCATCTGATGCTAGGAGTCAAAGACAGTGATAGACCATTTCAACTATCCTGTTCCTTCAGAAGCCCTGTTACTGGCTGTTGTCCAAGATGAGATACAGAGCAAGATGGACCATTTGCCTGACCCAGTATGGCCGTTTTTATGGGATTATTTTACCCTTAAATTAAACAACTAAATAAACAAATCCACCTAAACTTCTAAACAAAGTCTAAATGTCAAAATAAACCATTTAAAAAAGAAGCCTCTCATTTTTTAAAAAAATTGTGTTTAACTGAAACTATTTCCTGAATTAGACTCAAATTCATGAATGCTGTAGTTTTGGTTTCCCCAATGCCACATATCTTCAGCTAATCCACTATTTGGAAAAAAAAAATCACCTTGGTCAGCTTGAAAGTCTTCAGCACAGTTGATCACTAAATATTTTTAACCCAGGTAAAAGACCTCATGGAATGGCTGGCAAAGCACCATGATGACTTCACCATTCCCACTGAACAGGGTTCAGAGAATCTTAATGTTCAGCCCTTGTCTGTCTTTTCCCACTGATCACACAGAAAATGCTCAGATGCCATGCTGATTTCTTCTTCATCCATTATCCACCAAAACAGCTATATTCCAAAGAGGCAGCTGTGTTAGTCTAGTAAAGCAAATTAAAAAAAAAAAAAAAAAAACAGGCAAGGAGTCTTGTGGCACTTAAAGACTAACAGATTTATTTATCGTGTGAGCTTTCATGGGAGAAAATCCCACTTAGTCAGCCATCTGATGAAGTGGGATTTTCTCCCACGAAGACTTATGTGATAAATAAATCTGTTAGTCTTTAAGTGCCATGAAACAGCTATGATCTTCTGGGACAGTGAAGCAGACAGGCCCTACAAAGTTTGTCAAATAATTTATTCATTGATTATTAATTGATGAGTTCTGAAACATACTCTGATCAGCCCTTTTTAAATCAATGTTACTTTAAAATCCATGTATTTAAAGAACAGCCACAAAAGCTTAGAAAATATATTGATAGTGTCCTCAATTGTTTCACTCACATGAAAGCTTGGGAACAAAGGAAATGTTAACTACCTATACCTGATTGCAAATAAGCCAGCTGTTGCATTTGAATTGCTATTCCACATGAAAAACATCATGCTACAGCATGTCCTTTTCCTAGAAATTTAGCAGTAACAATTTTTTTTCTTGTTTTTTTCTTTTTTGTAAAACCCCAAGCAAGCAGGGGAGCAATTTAGGTGAACAAATGGCTTCCATCTGTTCAGAAGGAAGCATGAAAGGAGCTTCATTATTCAATTATGAATGTGCATAAAGCAGCTCCAGTTTTTTGTTCCATGACAACTGGTATAGCATCCAAGTATTGCATATACTACACATATTTTTGAGTGCCATCCATATTAAAGAGGTAAAATGCTGTCTTGGGATGTTTAAATGACTTTTGCAAGATGTACATTCCTTATGGTAGCCCATTTAAATAGTGCATTCAAATAAGTTCCCTCAACTTTGTCACACCCTCTCTTTGAGGCAATATATGTTCTTTCTACTGCTGCTTGTGTTTTGAGTTTAATAACATGTATACTTGGATTCTATAGAGTATTGTCATTTCTGTTAAATAGATGAAAATATTTCCTTAGAGCTCTTCTGTACCCTCATGATCTTGCAGTCCACATCCCTTACTTGAACAAAACTATGGTTTTTCCCCTCCCTTGTCTGTTCAACAATGTATCGTGCAGTTATAGAGTGCCCTTCATCATGAAATTTCTTTGCAAAAGTGGGTATGTATTATTAACTCTAAAGGATTCTGAACCAAAGGCAAAATATTCTGAAGAGCACCCATTAATATAGGTGCTAATTTTTGATATTCTAATTCTGGATGTCCAACATGATACACTGATTTTCAGGGCTGCTGAGTACTTGAAACTCCATTTAAAGTCAGTGGATGCTGCTGGTGTTCAGAATTGGTGGAAAAATAAGACTGTGTGGTGTTATACACATTTGATTCATTGTGTGACATTTGGAGAAATACCTTGCACCAACATTTAAAGAAATGTCCATTTTAATTTTTTTGGTGCCCATTGTTCATTTCCTAATGCTACACTGTCAGTGACAACTGGGACTACCATAAAAGTCTCCTAACTCATAGACCCAGATACATGAAAATACTTAAAAGGTATGCGTGTGCTTGAGTGTTGCCATGAATAGGGATAGGCTTGAACATGTGCTTAAGTGCTTTCCTGAATCACAGAGAAAGTCCTCTGCTTTTACTCCCAGGAAATCCTGCTTCCTGTGTGTGAGTGAACACATACAATTTACACCTAGTGTTTGAAAGGCATCTTAAGAAATGTGTCATAAATCTCCTTTTTTTCTTTACCATGCCCTTCATCTTCTCTACACACACTTGGTCTATGCTTCAAAGTGCTCCTTACAATACACTACTTTCATAAAACCTCTTTACACTCAACTGCCTGAGGCCAATACAGTGAAGTGTTGCTTGTTTATGATATATGAGGTTTTAGAAGTCTTCATGAAAGCGTGTTGTAGTGATAGCTCAATAGTTAATATACTGTAATCATAATTTTCTGATGAGACAAAGTTTGGTTGATAAAGTTAATAGTTTTAATATAATAGGCTTCTGTAGGCGTTTGACTTGGTACAGCATGGCGTTTTAATTAAAATACTGAATAATATGAAATTAACAGTGATACACATTCAATGGATTTAAAACTTGTAGGCCTCAAAATGTTATGGTAAATGGGGAATCATCACTGAAAAGATGCATTTCCAGTGGGGTCCTACAGGACATGTTCTTGGCCCAATGCAATTTAACATTTTTAGCAATAATTTGGAAGAAAATGTTAATTATCACTGACAATGATTGAAGAGGAAACAAAACTTGGGAAGCTGTAAATAAGGAAGAGGACAGGTCACTGATTGATTTTGATTGCTTGGTAAACTGGTCAGAAGAAAACAACATGTATACATATAGGAACAAACAAGGAGTCCTGTGGCACTTAAAGACTAACAAAGTTATTTATTGCTTGAGCTTCTGTAGGAGAAAATCCCACTTCGTCAGATGCTTTGAAGGTGGGTGAACTTACGAAATGGGAGGAAATAAATGCAGGGTAGTGTACATCATGGGATCAGGTCACACTGTAACAGCAAATCAAAGCCATTGTTATAATGTAACTGGATCTCATGACATACACTTCTCTGCATTTATTTCCTCCCATTCAGTAAGTTCCCCCATCTTCAAAGTGTCTGATAAAGTGGGATTTTCTCCCATGAAAGCTCATGCAATAAATCACTTGTTTGTTTTACTGAAGTAGACTAACACGGCTGCCCCTTTGGAACTTGGCATCTAGGAACAAATAAAGTTGGCCATACTTGCAAGATAGAGTCTCTCTGCTGGAAATCACTGACTTGGAAAAAGATTGGGGTGATCAGTTGAATGTGAGTTCCCCATGTCATGTTATGGCAAAAGAGCTAACATAATCCTGAGATGCATAAACAGGAATCTTGGGTAGAAGAAAAGCAATTTCACCTCCGTATGTGGCACTGGTGAGGCAGCTGTTGGGATACCGTGTTCATTTCTGGTGCCCGCAGTTCAAGAAGGATGCTGATAAATTGGAGAGGAGTGGGAGGAAAGCCATAGTAATGACTGAAAGATTAAAAAAAATATGCCATATAGTGATAGACTCAAAGAACTCAATCTGTTTATCCTAACCAAGAGAAGGTGAAAGTGTAACTTGGTTAGCATCTAAGTATCTACAAATATTTGATAATGGGCTCTTCGGTGTAGCATAAAACAGCACAGTATGATCCAATGGCTATACGCTGAAACTAGAAAAATTCACACTAAAAATAAGGTGTCCTTTTTAACATTGAGAGTAATTAACCACTGGAACAATTTCCAAGGATCATGGTGGATTCTCCATCACTGACAATTTTTAAATTGGAATTGAATGTTAAGTCTAAAAGATCTTTAGGAATTATTTGGGGAAGTTTGACGGTCTGTGTTTATACAGGGTCAGACTAAAGTGTCACAGTAGGCTGCTCTGGCCTTGGAATCTACAGGTCTGTCTACATGGCAAAGAAAAACTTGCAGAACCAAGTTTGAGTCTGAGTCAATTGACTCAGTGTGGGTATTCCTGCTTGAGCTGACGTTTGGTTTCTGAGACCTGTGAGAGGGAAAGGTTTCAGAGTCTGGGCTCCAGCCCTAACTGTAATATCTACACCACTAGTTTTAGTTCCTTTGCCCAAACCCCGGAAACCTAATTTAATTGATCTAGGCTCTAGGACTTGGTGCCATGGGTGTTTGTTAGCAGAGAAGGTGTACCCTGTGAATCTGCAGAACATGGGGCCATTAACGTAGAGCAGTAGTTCTTAAAGTGTGTCAGAACCCCAAAGTGAGTGAAGACCTGATTTCAATGGAGTTGTCGGATCTGGGGTTAGATTTGCTTGGACCTGATGCAGACGCTAAAGGCCAGAATAGCAAGACTCAGGTTCAGACTTTGGTCCCCCTTTCCAGGGCCACATAGCAAGTTTTATTTTCAGAAGGGGGTCATAGTGTGATGAAGTTTGAGAATGGCTGAAGCAGCGTGTAGTATTTGAGGGAGAGGCACTTTTCACTTCTTAAACCAGGGCCCCTTTAATTCATTGGTTTCATTCATCATACACTCTGTTACCAGTGACTGCAATGCAAAGGTCACTTCTTTACAAGCCTGGGAAGCATCTTGAACAATTTCTCTAATGCCTTTTTCATGAAGAGGTATTAACCTGAATGCCTGAAATAGATTTCTTCTCTATTCGTGTTGCTGGCTTTATGTCATCCTGACTAATAAACCTAATAAACTGAGAGCCTCAGTCTCAGGCAAGAACCTTTACCCTCAGTACTAATTTACCTGCATAGGTCTCCGCTGTGATTAAAAACTTGCGGCTAGCTTGTGTCACCAAATGTTGGCTTATGGGGTTCAGGTGAAGGCCTGTTTAACTGCGCAAAAGACGTTTGGTTTTAGGCTAGAGCCTGACATCTGGAGCTCCTGAGAGGGGAGGGTCCTAGAGCTCAGGCTCCAGGCTGCATCTAAGCAGCTACAGTAAAATTAAATAGCACCTTAGCCTGAGAAGCTCAGATCAGCGTGCCAAAGATAGAAGCAGATGATACATACTGGGAAAGGGACACTAGCACTGGAGTTTCCAGTCAGTGCTGCAGCCCACAAGGTAGCTTTTGAACTCACCTTGAATTAGATAAGCCACCAGGGCTACCTGAATTACAGCTCCTGGCGCAGCTCCCTGGTGCTCTGAATTCTGTGGCTGCCGGGGTATGCAGCTGGAGCCTGCTTCCTGGCATCAGCAGACAGGCATGTGCTAAACAAAGCAGTGTGCCAGCAGTAGGTCAAGCTAATTGCTGAGTGCAAGCCCACCATACCCAGGGGTATATACTTGGGTGGCTAGTCTGAGCTATGGCCTTGCTGCTATTTTTATCATGTTGGCTCATCAAACCATGAGCATGTTTGTCTAGCTGTTCTGGAAAGCACCCCCATGCTGTACCTTGGAGTCGCAGCATAGAATATAATCTGGAGGGTAAATCAGATGGAACGAAAAAGTGAATTAATTGCAGGAATATTATGGGCCCAACTCAGAGGAGGTAGGACAGGACTTCTACAAAAGTACAGGAGTAATGGACTAGATTCTTCTCTTTATCAGAGATATGCTTGGCACAGCTGACACGTGGCTAGAAGGCACCAGTAGATGTTGGTCACCTCTGTGATACACTAATCCAAAAAATGACCCTGATCCCCAGTGATGCCTGAGACTGTTTTAAATTATGTCCAGTGGCCCAAATCCCCAGGATGTGTCCTTGTAGCCAGGAATCGCCAAGTTATAATGGCATCCCAAAAATGCCCCTTTTATTTCTGGGAATACCCCTTACACAGTGATCTTGAAAAAAGGTGTGTTTGTGTGTGTGGTAGGGAGAGGTGGTTAGTACAAAGCTGATATAGTGAGTCTGTGGCATTATTCGATTGTCCTGATACAAGAATCCACAGAGAGTTGGTTAAGTCAACATTGTGACTGTGCAGATTTACCAGAGATGGCCTCTGAACTGGGTCTTTTGTATGCCCTATAGGTAACCAAGCTGAAACTAATCAGAATAGAAACTGTAAATGAATAGGTTAAATAAAAATAATATAAGTACATAGTTTAACTAAATAGCAAGAGGTTATTTGTGGAAGTTACCAAATTTATATGGGAACGTGGCTGCATCCACAAACTGCACCTTTGCAAATGCAAATTAAGTTGTCAGGTGCATGACTGAATGTTTTTTCACAAGTGCCTGTTATACGTGGAAAATGGTCAGATGCAGTCACAGTTTTTTGTATGTTCTCATATTATAGACCAGGGGTGGCCAAACATGGAACTCAAGAGCCACATAAGTTGATTATTAAACCTTCAAGAGCCACACAGAGGCATATAGCAATATACTTTTACCTACTAAATTGATTTGCTGACATTCTTCTGTGAGCCACACTTTTTCATTTAAGAGCCACATGTGGCTCCCAAGCTGCAGTTTGGCCACACCTGTTATAGACCTTTTAAATTTGTCCTGTGCCAGTTTATTATCTAACTCTAACAGAGAAATCTTATGCCTTCCTCATTAAAGCTGTTATATGATCTAAACTTTAGATATGCTGTCACTGATCTCAGACTGGAATATCACTCTGCTATGTCCAATAGCAGTTTTTCAAAAAGGTCCTTTAAGTAATTGCAGATGCTCTTAGTAACAGATGTGCAGATTCATGATATTCTCACTGTCCCTTAAAGTAAAAATTCACCTGGGACATACATGTTCAAAATCATGTACAACCAGCCCTTTGCATCTTCCCAATGCAATTATCTTCTTCTTGATTAATGACAAAGAAAATGGAGTTGGTTTCCTCTTCTCTCATCATCATCCTGGTAGCTGCCATTTCTGCTAGGTTCCTAATGTGTCCTGAAGATTGTGTGAACTAGTGGAAAAGGGTACTTACCTGAAATTCAAGGGAACTTGGACTCATTCCCAATTCTACCATGGACCTGATGTGTCACCTTTGGTTAGGCATGTCGCCTCTCTGTGTTTCTGAGGGGTGTGTGTGTGTGTGTCTGTGTGGGTGTGAGAGTGCAGCCCTTGGTCTGTCTTGTCTACTTAGCTTGTGATAGTTTCGAGGAAGGAGCTGTCTCACTATATGTCCCTTATGTTGATTGAGGTGTTTAAGTGTTACTATAATGCAATTATGTATTAATGATGATAATGATTGATCAACTTTACATGCAATTGATTCAAATGCACCTGCATTCTAAGGGCTCAAACCTGCAAGGAATAGAAAACTTCCTGTGAGATGGTTGAAGTGCTCATCTACCAGTGAACAATGCTGAACAATTCCACAGGAGCTAGAATGATAACTAATGTTCTTATTCCTTTCCCATTTACACTATCCAAAGCATCCTAGAGTTCAAAGACTGGGCTGACTGCAGCATTTTAGAAAGATGTTAAAGATGAACGCTCTGAACTATGCAGGTCAGTTTTTTGGTATACGCTTAATGGCTACCAGCTACAGTGGTTCTGTTTTAACCTGCAGAGAACTGTCTTCAGAAGGATTTGATCCCCACAATTCTAGCAAGACCGTAGGTTAGATGCCCTTTTGCTTTGTATTTGATAGCTCAAGTGTTATAATTTTTGCTTTATTGTGGTGGCCATATTAACCATGGGAAATTGAAATGACCTTGTTTCATTGGCAGAAATGTCTTATTTTCAAAGATTTTCTAGGGTTTCTATCCATCTGCCACAAAAATTCCTGCAATATTTTATTGGAATGAAATCTGAAACTTATTTATCAGTAAAGCATTTGAGGGACTATCATTCTGGGTTCAAGTGGGCTGACTTTTTTTGACTGTGGGACCCCACAGGGCAATTAAAATTTAAATAAACATACAACCATCAAGAGCTATGTTGTTTTGATAGAGCCAGCATGAATTTGAACCTCATCCTATGAATTCTTCTCTAAATAAAAAGAAACCACCATTTCGAAGAAGGTCATAAATTCAGCAAATTGAGTTCCCCTATCACTGGTCTCCTCTAAAGATGAATTTAATCTGTTTTAAATATATTTCCTTCTGAAATGTAGAAAACATTGGCCTAGTAAATAGCATCAGCCGATTCCTTCTTAGAGTATAGCCACTGTCTGGTTATGGCTAGCCTGGTTTACATTAGTAATAGTGTGAGAGAGATGGATATGAATGTTTAAACATCTCTGTTTTATGAATCCTGTTTGATTCCCATGAATCAAATCTGGCAAGAGAAGCTCTACTCCACTGGCTTATACCTTTTTTAAGTATCTTATATGTGCTTTTATTACTAAAATAAGTCTATATATTTATTGCTATTACTCAGGTCTCTGCCAGGTTTCAGGGTTATTCATATTCTTACATTTCTAATGGAAGGAAAAGTTTTCCTGGTTTAACCACTACAACAGGCTCAGTATTGCCTCCCACAATTTCTTTAACCATTTAATAAAATGTAACTGCAGTTTCTTTCCACTACTCATAACATCACTTGTACCAAAGCCTCCATTGGCATAAGCTGATACTCTAAACACTCTTTTTCAGTATCTGATCTCACTGGGTTTTGGAGAGTTTGAAAATATGTAGCCAGATGTCATCTTTTCAATAGGTGTTCCTGAAAAGTTTTGACTATCCCATTTATCTTGCTGCCAGCTGCAAAATTCCCCTTACCCATATTTGCTGTTGCAGTGTTCTTTGAAATTGTAGTTCTTAGTCCAACACCCATTAAAGCCAATGGAAGTTGAATAGGGTACTTAGGGTGGGTTCAATGTATTTAGGCTTCTAAGTCCCATTCTTAGGCACCACAGTGATCCACAAACCTGTCTGTTTGGTGCCTAATCCTGTAGGCACCTAAGATTCTCCTCTGAGCATATACTTTGTGTCTGTATGCCTATTGCCTGCCAGAGCATTTGCATTGCTGTCTTAGGACGGATGTCTGGATACCTAAGACCCCAGAGCAATTCACAAATTGTGAGGGATGAGTATTTGACTGCCCCAGTCATATGGAGGGGCCAGTTTTGGCAGGCAGCCTGTGAACACACTTCCTGGCTCAGGGCCCTGGGGCAAGTTCACACAAAATAGTCAGGGGAAAAGGCTACATCTGTCATAACCTTTAGTTAGGTTATGGTTTAAATTCTGATGTGGGCCTCCCTCAATTTCTTATATTTATTGAAGCTGTTCCACTGTACTTAAAACGGTAGAATTCTTCACTATTAATCAATAACAACAAGAAGTCCTGTGGCATCTTGGCGTATGTCTACACTTAGAAGGTTAGTTTGAATTAACTGAATTCAAACTAATCAATTTGAACTAATAATGAATAATTCAAATTCAGTTAATTTGAATTAACATGGACACACTAGAAACCCTAATTTGAACTAGCATGTCCATGCATAGGACTTGCTAGTGCAAATTAGGTAGGGGGCGCTAGTGCCTAGGAAAAATCAAGCCGAGGCTAATTTGAACTAACGGTTCGAATTAACATGGCTATATTGTGTTAATTCGAACTAATGGGTTCGAATTAACCACCATTTCGAAGTTAAAGGAGGTTTTAGCATTCATAAGTTTGAACTAAGGCATTTCTTAGTTCGAATTAATGGAAGTCAGTGTGGCCATGCATTTGTTTAATTCGAATTGATCCTCATCGATTTGAATTAATTTGTAAAGGTAGACATACCCTTGGAGACTAACAAAGATTTGTGGGTTGGGGGAAGGCATAAGTTTTCAAGCTCTGGAATCTACTTAGTCTGAAACTTTTCAATATTCATTGGGTCAATGAAAAAGTTAAGGTGACTTAGTGTCTTCACACTCATGTATGAGGTGGCAGATCCTTTCTCCTCTCAGAAAGAGAGGAACTTGAATCAGGGAGGAGGTGGATCTCCCCACATTTTGTGGAAGTAGTCTGTGCATTAGAATGGAGTTTGAGAGAGAGCTCTTCCTTTGGGGTTATTTTGTTTTGGGTCCTTTCTTCCACTTAGAGACCCAAGTGCCTATCTTCCCTTAATTCAGTGGTTCCCAACCTTTTTGATAATGTGGCACACTTCAATGAGACAAGCAATTCCTTGGCACACTTTAAGCTGAATTTATTTCTCATAAATGTCACACTTACTTATATTTACTGTGGTTATGGTCTTACTAGAGTAGTTTGCAACATAGTGCATACAACAAGCTAAAGAAGGATCAAATGTATTAATGTTTGCAGATTCACCAGAAAAAAATATGTCATCTCAATTTTGCCTTGTGGCCACCTATGTTTAGAATGTCCATGTTTTAGAAGTGAAAGACCGATACCTTGCTTTTAATATGATGATTAATTTTCACGAGTTTTATGAGTTGTAATTTTGGGTGGATAGAATATTGTTTAAGATAAAACAATGTTTGTTTTACATTGATTTCTCATTACCTTTGTACAGAGTTTCATGATGCACTTAGACAGTTCTCCCAGCTCAGCAGTGTGCTATGGCACACTGGCTGAAAACCACTTCCCTGGTTCATAGATCATGAGCAGAGATAGGTGCCTAAGTCCAAGCTGCCATGGAAAGATCCATCTATCAGAGAGGGAAGGGGTTTAGCATACTTCCCAATCTATTAGTTACTTCCACTGCTCAGTTTAGATGTCTCCCCATTGAGCATACTGGCTTTGAGGATTTCAGTTTTAGCATATCTGTTTCCCTATTCATTGGCTGTGTTCACACACACAGGGTTATTTCGAAACAAGTTGTGTTGAAACAACTTGTTTCTAAATAACATACTTTGAATTAACAAAATGTTATTTCGAAATAAGAAAAAAAGCGGGAAACGAAATAGCAGGTTCACACTGTGAACCTGCTATTTCGCTTCCTCAGGGGGCTGCAGGCACCGGC
>VOCP01050579.1:0-12194 GCA_007922195.1 Podocnemis expansa
CCCCCCCGGTAAGGTCCGGGGTCCCTGTTCTGGAGTCTGGCGTTGCCCCGACATCGGGGAGGGGTCGCAGCTCCCGGTGGGCCCACTGTCTGTCCTCTGCATGGGGGTGAGGGTCCTCCCTTGGGACGCCCGCCATGGGAGGTCCCAGCCAACCCTCCCAGCATGGGGCTGGCGACCGGCGGGTAGTCCTAACCCTCCTCGGCTGCAGCAAGGGCTGGTTCTGAGGAGCCTGGAGGGAGACATCCTTTCCCTCGGGTGGCCAGGGCTGAACTGAGCTCGCCGGCTCTGGCTTTATACTTCCTGTCCTGCCCCCTGCCTTCTGGGGTGAATGGCAGTTCCGCGGCGGCCATCTTGCGGCCTCTGGGGGCGGCCATCTTGCGGCTCTGGGGGCGGCCATCTTGCGGCCTCTTTACAGGGGGTTAAGAGATTTAATATCATTTTTATTGTATAATTAAAGCCAAACATAAATGCAGATGTGCATGAGCTTCCAACACCCATTCTGGAAGTTATTCCTATGCAGCCATATAACCAATTTTACAGAGTTATACAACTCATACAAATCATTCAGTTATTTATATCAATTGTCATTTTTGTTTATTAAATCTGTTGGCTATAAATGTGGCTGAATGGCTTTGGGGGAACTGTGTAATTTCTTGTTAACAACCTAATGTGCTCCACCTGAAAATGCAGGATTCCCTTCAATAGGTTTATAGGAAAAGTGGTAATAAAGCTTAATACAACCATATCTTTGACACTAAAACAAAGACTTTATGGCGTATCAGAGCTACGGAGTAATAAAACCAGTTATATTTCTGGACAGAGTAGATGCTTTGCCACTGAGTTGGACACAAACCAATAAAATGAGCTGAAGATACTGGAGGAGAATTATTGTTATTCAGACAGTACTTACGATAAGCTTTTTCCTAATTGCATCCAGTTTTTCAGTGGCCACTGTCAGTTCGGCATTTGCCTGAGCTAATGCATGCTGTTTTGGCTCCACATCACAGTACACCTCGAGAAACACAGAGAACAGAGTTTCACTGGGACATTAAGCAGGTCTTGTGTTTATTCACACAAACTGTAAGTGACACCAACAAAAGGGCTTCTAAACTGTACAATGAACCAGTACGCCACAGGTTGAATGCAATTTTACCTGCACTTCTTTTAACATGGTAGTGAAATACATACAAACCTACATTAAATATATAATTATAGCTATAGATATATGCTACTTGCTAACTAGGAGAAGAGTGCTTCCTTATAGTTCTAACAGCATCTTATTTAAAAATATCGTAAATTGAAATGAACACCACCCACTCCTCCTAAACACTTTCCAATTTTATTTAATTAGCAGAGAATAGGTGGGTTTCCATCTGGGAATATAGGTCTGCAGTGCTGTTCAAAACTATTTCTATGTGGAATGATTTTTTTTCATCTCAGAAAGAAGATTAAAAGGTCCAGTATGCATTTAAATAGTGCATTTTAATCAAGCAGATTTTCTATTATTTACAATTAAATGACATCCTGACATCATAAGGCACTGAGCTGACTAGGTTGCATGTATACCACTAGCATTTACCAGAGAATCAGAATTGCTCAACTCTGTCTTACACAACCTGCCTTGCAGACAGCTAGCTGAGATCTTCTGTCAGTTAGTGGAAGGGGAATGTGTATCTGGAGAAGAAAGATATCAAATCTGCCCCCACTGTTACATTATAATGACAACTGGCTCTGAGGGCCACAAATTTGACCTTTACAAAAAAGAAGTTTTCAGGCCTTATCGCTGTTTTTCACTTCAGTCTCCATGTATATTTAAGCTTGTGTCTTCAGTGAAAATAATACCGAATCTACTGAAGTAGTCACCAGTGTCTCTCTTGGTATGCTTCCAAACCCACCTACTTATCCAGTTAGAGACCATATATTTTGATTTATAGTACCTCATAGAATTTCACTATGTTGATAACCCAGGCACAAAGGCCAGCTGCTGCAAAGGACTTCATGCGAACCAAATTTGGGTTGAATTCTGGATCTTTCAGGTAATGTTCTTTGACCACTTTAAGAGAGTTCTCAGGAATATGCTCCTTATCATAACTAATTAGAGCTTGTAGGAAGTCATCAACCTGCAAGAAGAAGAGCCCTGATGTATCCTGTCCATTTGCACTGCAGAGAACATTCCAATATCACAAGTTACCTACTGCTCTCATGATCTTAAAATATAAAAACAAAATGAACAACATTCTGTATTTAGTTTGTTTCTAGAGATTGTACTGAGCCCTAAGTGAATACAAATATGCAAAAGACGTGTGCCCTGAAGTATATTTTCATAGGAATCACTCATTTATACATAGCCCCTCCCCTCATACCCTCTTCATAAAAGCCCCAGCAAAGTGAATCCCTTTCAGCAATTAATTTGGGATATTGTCTGATATCAGGTAAAAAAATATATATATATACAATTTTCTTCATCTTATACTTGACTGCTCTTAATTTTGCTCATGGTGATTTCAGTATGCCACTGAAGCCATGAGGAGAAGTTATTTATAATAATGTGATATCCAGCCCCTTCAATTAAGTCTGTAGGAAAGTCTTATTTTTAACTCAAACTTCCCTGAACAGTAAATATTTAATTAAGGGGCCCTCCTCTCACCCGTCACACAAAGCCAACAGATCATTCCCTACTGTTCAGTATCTTCCCCATGAAGACTTTAGCAGCTTTCCAACTTCGGTCTTTGGGCACTTTACCTTCATGAGCCAGTAACACCATGACTGCAGCAGTAACATTGGTTACTGCAACTGGTGGGTTGGGGAAGGCTTTCAGTTCAGTGAGATTAACCTGAAGAGAAATCATAAGAGAATCTGCAGAAAGCTGCCAAGCACAGAGTTAGGCAGCCGCAAAATGAGAGATGACTAAAGAAAAATAATGCAATAGCTGCCACAGCAGAGGTATCACAAAATCATTCTGATGGAGACATTAAGAATGCACAACTGTACTCCCTGAAAACTCCTGGTTGCTTGTGATCCCATTGGTCACCACTTCATACAGTAAATAGAGCTGCAGCTATCCGTATGACAATTAAAGGAAGCCGTCCCTGCCTTGGAGCTCTAGAACAACCAAGCAATGTATGGATTCTATGCATACATACTGTTTTCTATAGTGTAAAGTGAAGAAGCCATTTTCTTATGCTAAGTTCCTATTGGATTTGAAACCAAGTCAACTGATTATTCTTGTTGCATATTCAGTATTGTATTTAATACAGATTATTTGGTGCATTTTGGCTTTATCATCAGTAAAACAAGCCAAAGCAAAATAACCTATATGCTTGCACACTGAAGTTACTACTTTCAATAATAGTAGACAAAATAATCTATATACATCATACTATTTTGTCAATTTTCTTCTGAGCATATGTGCTTCTTTCCCTTCTCCCCCACAAAAGATTCTATGTCACAGAGTTGCTTCCAATCACCCAAAACAACTCAGAAGGTTCCAGATACTCCCTCATACCCATTACACCTCCTCTACAAAATTCCCTGTGACTGCCAGTCTTGGGCAGAGGAAGAACAAGTTTGTTCCTGAACTATCATTTACCAGTACAGCCCCAAGACTAATAGACTGATCTGCAGCTTTTTAAAATTCTTTAAACAAAGAAGAATGTTCCTCACAGCTATTAAACTGCCTTATTCTTACCTTATTAAGTGTATCTAAAGCTGCTATAGCAGCCACTAGAGCAGGTTCAGCTTTCACCAGGTCATCTTCACATTCTTTCTGCTTCAGAGATACTTCTGTTTGGATGGCCACTATCTACTGAAACAAATAATCTTAAGATTTTACTCTGAGACTTAGTGTTCCACATGCACTCAGAGTCGCTTAAGCTGGAGACAGAGCTTTTTTGTAGTGTCTGGAAATGCAAGCAGTTAATAATAAGCAGTAACCCTTTTTACAATAGGCACTGCTCCGTAACATGTTTGGGAGATCCTACATGCTTACTGTTAACCATATCATGCTAATCAAAATCTTCCAACAAACAATGATTCCAAGGAAGAGAAGATGGGATCAGATCTCCAGCCATGGCTGACCTCTGTTAAGTTAAAAGCTGCACGTCAAGTGACTTAAAATCCCAGGCTTAGGAGACTCCTACTGCAGCCTCCTCTTTCTGCAGCCCAATGTATCCACACAATGCATAAACCCTATTACTTCTGATAAAGAGTTTAAAGAGTTCAGTCTTCCAGGTTCCTTTCATCCTAGCTGCTCTCCTTCCTGTCCTGAATCATGAAGTTACTCTTTCTCGTATAAGTTCTGGATCTAATTGCTGGGGGGTGAGGGGGCAGAGGTCCTGCCACATGCCATCTTGAAGTTGTTTCCACTATATATTGAGTTTACAATTTCAGTGCCTCTCAGCATCCCCCCTATAGATACTGTTCTAGCACCACTGCCGTCTTCCTGTTTTGTCCTTTATGAGCACTAAAATGGGAAAAGATGGAGGACATCCATTGAATTTCTTTGTGAAAAAAACCACAGAAATCAGGAATACAGGCAAAATAGTGAGCAGGCAAATGAAGGAGTTAGAAAATGGCAGAAAAATTCCCACATCCATGGATTTGTGTGTTACAGATTTATCAGGCATCTTGACAAAAAGTTAAGTTATGCAATCATTTGCCCAGCTATGTAATCACAATATATTCTAGATCAGGATTATAGCTAATACTGTGACCATTTCCATCATAATCCTTTACACTGACAGTTTTATGACTAAACATAAAATTAAAAATATACTCCATGCTTATTGAATGCTTTATGCTTGGAATATATTTTTTCTTTTAAGACTGTTTTGATTTTATTAATAAATCAGGTAAAAAAATACATGTTTAGACCAGTTTGGGATTTTTGTAGTTGTGCAATTTAAAAACAGCATGCATGTTAAAAAATAAAAATTTGCCCAGAGCTTCTGGTTTATGACATTGCTTTTGTACTGTGGAAATAAATGAAGCTTTTTGATAGCTTAATGGTGTCAGCTCTATTTTAATAATACCCACTAATTAAATAAACATGCATTTAAAAAGCCATTTCAACACAGCTCCAAGGCGCTGTGTAAGGGAGAAGTTGTACGCCAGTGGCTAAATTACCACCTACACAGAGCAATTACACTTATCCTGAAACCACCCTAGAAATACACTGCAAAATTTGTTACTTGATAATTTCCTTTCTGGATATGCCCTCGCTTGCCATTTCAAGGCATTTGGATTGCTCTTCCCTTCCTGCAACTAAAACAGGTAGCTCAGACTTGTCCATGAGGCTCCACACATTGACCATACTTGTCCTGGTCTCACTCCAGAAACGTATAACAAATGTCGCTGAATAAAGTGTTACTGTTACAAAGTTTTATTGTTAATTTATTAATAAAAAATTTAGTGTTTCCTTAGAATTTGGAAGTATCCACCTGGAATGAAGGTGGAAGGGATATGGCTCAGCTGGAAAGTTTTATGAACAAATATGAGCTCCCTGCCTTTAACATCTGTAGGCTGAGAAAACTAAAAATAGTATAATTCAGTTATAGTTTGGAGCAAGTTCCACTAAAGTAGAAAATTCTCCTCTTGTGAAGGAATGAAGGCCAGCTCAATAGCACTCTGTAAAAACAGTGTTGATGGGAGTGACTATATAGCAGCAACTTTATACAATTTCAGTTCAATTTAGTGAGCTACAAGGAGGAGAAACTGGACGAGAGGGAGCCTTTTCAGTAGTTGACTCCCTGTCTGTTCAGGATGTGGAATGGCACTGATTCACTTGTGATTGGTTTATCCCAGAGGTTAAAGTATGCCAGAATGCCATTCCAGGGACCACATTTTTAGGGCCTCAGCATTCTGGGCCCCCTAAAAACTAGAAACCATTTAAAAACAGTGGGCCCTTCAATGCAGCGTTCTGATTCCATTTTCTATTTTTAGGGTCCTGAACACTTAGCCCCAAAAAATAGCAGGCAGGGGAGAGCGGGGAATGTGCCCGGCTCCCCCGTGCATGCGTAGCCTGCAGGAGTGATTCTCTCCTGGCCCAGCGTGCAGCTGCTAATAAGCGCTGAGGTGGCCCAGCTCACGTTGAGGGTGGGTACTTGGGGCAGGGGCTTGGATTTTGGGGGCTGGAGCTGTGGGAATACTAGGGACAGGTGGGTAGATACTGGGGGTAGTGGTGGATTTTGAGGGTGGGTACTGGGGTCTGGGGAATACTGGATGGGGAATGGATATTGGGGACTGGAGCTGGATTTTCGGGATAGGTATTGGAGGCTTGGTAGATATAGGGGATGGGGTGGGTATTGAGGAATGGGGTGGATTTTGGGGGTGGGTATTGGGGGTTGGGGGTGGATTTTGGAGACAGGGGAATGGATACTGAAGGCAGTAGCTGGGGTACTTGAGGGGGGCCTAGACCTGTGGGGGGGGCCTGGAAATTTAGGAGGGTTCCAGGGCCCCCCAAATTATACTTAACCCCTGGTTTGTCCTCAGCAATGTCTGACTATGAAGGAGTTTTCAACCCCAGATACTTCAGGTGAAATGACATGAAGATTCAGCAGAATTGATTAGTTCTGCTAAGGTAAAATCGACCATCTCTTTCACACTGGTAGAGAGTTTTTGGGCAAAATGAACCAAGAATAATTTTCTATGATGTATGGAAGGAATAATTTATCTAGTGAACAAACGATGCAATAGTTTGAAAAATGGCGGTCTTTCTGTAAGATGTAGTAAGACCAAAGGCTTCAGACTTCTGCTAACATGACTGTAATCAAGAAGCATGTCTCTGTGGGAATGAAATTCAGTGACTTCCTTGTCATCTGTTTGAATGGGTCATGAGAGCCTGCAGAATTGTGGACAGATTCCAGGGAGGAAAAGCAGGGTCTGACTGCTAATTTTGCTAGACATGCTCCCCTGAAGTACCTGAATACCACAGGTGATTTACCACAGACTCGTAAGAGCCTGTGTTTATAACAGTATTTAGGATTGAGACATGAAGTATAATGGTGGGAGGTCTCAGGCCCAAGTTTAAGTCATCACAGACATCTAGTCTAAACATCCAGAAGATCTAGGATAACTATTTTCCTGGAGTGGTCTTTCTATCTTGATATCAGTTAGAAGTTTATCCAAATTCTTGCATAGGCTAAGAAGGTCAAAGCCCTGTGAGATGCCAAGATACTTAATATGTTGGAAGAGTAACTCATCGAGATTAGATGAGCCTTCAGGCTCCAAATACAAGATGCTGATCTAGAGTAGGTGACCCTGTTAGGTAGGAGATTGAGTGGAAAATGTTCTTAGTACCATGGTCTTCTTCCCTAATTTCCTTTCTTTTACCCCATCTTCTGAGTGCGTGGTCCCTAACAACAGAAGAGCAAGGAAAGCCCAGAGGAGCCCAAACAGTTTTGAGTCAGTGTCCAGTCTTAGTAAGGTTTGGTATTTTTCTCTGGTAAATATGAGTTTCACATTTTCATTTTGATTGTATGCAAACAGATTTCACAATGGGTAGCCCGGAGTACTAAAAATCTGCTGTAATAGTTCTAGGTTTAGGAAGCATTCTACAGAGCATCTCACTGATACCTTAGACAGACCACTTTTGTGTTCAGTATCCTTTAAGAGAACCACTCTGATCCAGCTAACTGCCCAAGACACAAGCTGACCCACTTCAGCAGACACACTTGAGTTTCCTGTCCCTGCCTCAAAATGTATAGTAACAGAATACTATCTCCATAAATATTTCAGGAGCCCTGAAATGGGCTTCCCCATCTTCTGCTGCAGAAGATATTTGCAATCTTGCTGGAACAAAGCATAAGCAAATAGCAAGAGATGTCCTGTATATTTGTACATAGTTAATAAATTAGAGTGGTCAATTAATCATCATTAATTGTATGCAATTAAGATAAACTAATTGCAGATAATAAGAAGGTGCACTTAATCACCATTTTAATCACACTATTAAAATAACAGAATAAATCTAAATTATTAAATATTTTGGATGCTTTTCAGGATTTTCAAATACCTATATTATTGATTTCAATTACAATACAGAACACAAAATGTACAGTACTCATTATTTATTTATTTATTTATTTACAAATATTTGCATTGCAAAAAACTAAACAAAAGAAATAGTATTTTTCAATTCATCTGATAAAAGCCCACTCAATACGACTGCTTGGTCAGCCAATTATTAAGATAAGCAAGCTTGTTTACATTTACAGGAGATAATGCTGTTTGCTCCTTATTTGCAATGTCATCTGAAAGTGAGAACAGGCATTCCCATGGCACTGTTGCAGCTGGTGTTGCAAGATGTTTAGGTGCCAGATATGCTAAAAATTCACATACCCCTTCGTGTTTCATTTTGTAGGCTGTGAAGTCTACATTGTTTTGATCTGGAGTACAATTATGTAAAAAGAAATCTACATTTGTAAACTGCCCTTTCAGGATACAGATATAGCACTATTGTACTTGTATGAAGTGAACTGAAAAATACTATTTCCTTTGTGTACCATTTTTACAGTGCAAACATTTGTAATAAAAAATAATAAAGTGAGCCCCATGCACTTTGCATTGTGCTGTAACTGAAATCAATATATTTGATAATGTCAAAAAATCCACAAATATTTATAGTAAATTTAAATTGGTATTTTATTATTGTTTACAATGTGATTAAAACCACGATTAATCACAGATTTCACAGCTTTTTTCACTCTTGTGATAATTACAATTTTTTTATTTGTTTGACAGCCCTATAATAAATACCATTATTAGGAATCCAGTTGTGCTCATGTAGATTCTCCATATCCTTTCTGCTCTGTGCACAGTAAGGACAAAATTCCTTGCCCAGCTATATATAGAAGAGCCATCAAATTGTTGTGCCCCTTTCTCAGGGGCCCCTGGAAGTTCCAAAGAGCCAGCCTGCATTATGAATGGGTTTTCAGTCAGTCAGGATGAGCCCATGAACTACAATCAATTGTGGGAGAGTTCCTAGTCTTTGTGTTATGATACAATCTCCTCAGAGAAAACAACATTTCATGGCCTTCCTGCTCAGTCTGACCAGCCCTTCAAGGTGGGAGAAGAGGGTAATAGATAGAAGGGATCAACTAGGGGAAATGATCTCTGACAAACAATTGTTCCCTAGGTGAAGGATAGACTGGCAGTTTTACTCACTGCTACCTCTTTCACTGCAGATTTGGGATTAAAACCTGAGGTGGTGATAGATTAGCAAGAAGCGCTAAACTTCTGCTCAGTTTGCATGGTTGAAAATTGAGAACTTGAAAAAGGGAGTCAGAGGGAGCCTCCTGTGACACAGAAGCACATTAGTGCCAGATGGCAAAGCATTCACTGTTCTTTACAAGCAAGTCCTGACTCAGACCTGACAAACTCTCTGTACCCAACACACCTCTTTTCCAATATTCACATAAGAGGTAGCACGTGAGGTCTCCGCTACAAATATATAACTTATCAATATTTATAACCATTGTGCGATGTGTGTATGGTGATATTTAAAGAATGATATAACTCTATTGAAAATTATGCTCTGATGGTCTTGGAATAAAAATGAGTCATCAGAGAACCATATATCTTGGTGCAAACCCATTCAGATTGGAGGGTGTTGTCACTCCCTACAGGCTGCCCAATTACATAATGCATTGCTCAATTGTTTTTCTTCGGAAAAAAAAAGCAGAGAAGTCAATGGAATGCCATCAAAGATAAACTATATACATTGAAATCATTTGGAAGTAGAAATGAAGGATATGACCACAAACAGATTGCCCTGTTTGTGAATAAAAGCAACAGACCGATTCAGTATATCAGAAGTTGGAGAAAGATATTCTGGATCCATTCAGTGGAGAGATACCTTCAATAAGCAGAAGTGCTTCATGAAAGATTGGGTCCTCGCTCCCTGGGGGTAGCGAGCACTAAAAAGGACTGAAGTTTGGGGTAAGAATTTACTTAATTAGCAAGGAAAGGTAACTGTTAATAACTGTAAGACCCAGTTTGAGTTATAAGATTTTGTTTTCTATGTAACCATTGGTTTCTATTTGTATCTTTTTTTTTTCTAAAGTATATTTCCTTTTGATTTACTATAATTAATTCACAGGCAGCATGTAATGCAGGAGTGGTGTTATAAGGCAAAAATGAGGTGCACTGTCCTTTTGGAAATGGAGGATCTGGTATTATTATGGGTATCCAATGATTGGGGGCTGCACACCACAGGGGGACACTTTGAAAGGGATTGGGGAGCATCTGTTGTCAACCAGCAGGGCTGTTCTAGCCCAGAGAAGAGTGCTTGAGCAGTTAACAGGTTGGCTGTGTTAGGGAATTAATACCCAGGTAATATGGGCAAGACTTCCTTGCGCTGCAGGCAGCTGCCAACAAGGTAACTCACAATCCTGAGTACACTGAGAAGCATCACACATACCTCAGAGCAAAGAACTAATTTCAGAAATAAACAAGATAATCAGATTCCAAAGGAGCAGCAGTGCTATTCTAGTTCAGCAAAACAAGCAAGGAGTCCTGTGGCACTTAAAAGACTCACAAATTTGTTTATCACATGATCTTTCTAGGCCATGAGTAATTTGCACTCCTGAATGCTGTGGGACAGTCACTTGCACAAGTACCACCTTAGAGTCTTCCAGGTGACCACCATCTCAACACAGATCTCATGTGTGACTGTCAGACACCTAATATATGAATTGAATTATTTGACGCCCAGTCCATAAAAGCTCTGTCTTGGCTTCCCACAAGCTCAGGGTTACTCCACTGGTCTTGCCTCCTGCAGTTTGGCTTCATCCAAGTCTGATCCTATCAGGTTCTTCCACACCAGGCTTTCTGGTTCTTCAAGATACATCATGAGCTTTCCTGGCAAAACCCGGAAGTAATAGATAACCTAATGTGGGGCGGGAGAGTCATTAGCTAGGAATCCTGGTTCAGCTGGGACCCTTGAGACAACTGGCTCTTAGGGGTAGTGTTTAAAATTTCAGCAGGCCCCATTTTTCCCTGGAAGTAACAGAGATATTCCAAGTTACCCACGCGATATCAGGATTCTCCAACACCCAGCAGCACACTAGATCTTCACCCTCTCTTAGCTCCCACATCAGCTGCTGCAGCAATGGGAACCCTACCTGTGCAAGTCTGGTGAGTGAGGAGGAAGCTCAGTTGCTAAGCCTCTACAGTAGCTACCTCTCCTCTCAACAGGTGACTCACACTCCAGTGTCTCCCTGTGTTGTTAACACTGCTTCTGCCCCAGCTCAGTAGGGCAGAAAGCTGTTTGGCTCCCTCTGGTGACTGACCCTCATCATGCAGGAACAAGTTGCTCAGCCTCTGTCGGGCTCCCTGCTACTACTGCTACCGGTAGGAGAAGATGTTTACCATAGCCCCCGCTCTTCCAGCCATAGCTTTCTAGTGCTTGCAGCCCTCATTCCCAGAATGCTCTGTGTGGCTGGGCAGCACTTCTCTCTCTCTTGCTGCAGAATTGTCACCTTTTCTATCCTGATTACTACATAGGTGAGAAATTCTCCTGTCCTGGCCCTTACTCAAGTCTTTTCTGCCACCCACTGTCAGGGAGTCAAAGAAGACCCTATGAGTAACTAAATAAATTTGTTAGTCTTTAAGTGCCACAGGACTTCTTGTTTGTTTTTCATGAATAACCTGACACGCTTAGTGTTTGCTCTGGTTTAATTTCAGGGGAGAATTTAAACCAGGGATGTCAAATTAATTTGCTATGGTGGGCCAGATTTGACTTAAATGTACTTCAAGTGGGCCATATATACCATGAATCAAAACACTAGTGCCTATACTCTCATTTTATTGTGGATCCCTGGATACACAAGACTGTGTTCTGCGATACTGTGAGACTACACTCTCTTGCTCTCTGTTAGGGAGAGAGTGTAGTCTTCTGGAGCGAAGTCATGGGCTGGACGGAAAAGGCTCATGAGCCGTACCTGGCCTGAAGGCCGCATGTTTAACACCCCTGATTTGAACATAATGCAATGCAGCTTCTTTGTGGGCACTCTTACTTTGGTTTAAGAGAGTTTTATATCAATTTATCATAAACCTATTAGGAACTGGCTTAACCAAAACAAATTAAGCCACTCTTAAAGCTGAAATAAGTGTGCTATAGCTTAACCATATCAGTTTAAATTAGGTGCATATTTCTCATAGGCTGTGTTCACACAGACCCCTTGTTCCGGAACAAC